>ML112454.1:32676-50193 GCA_003697995.1 Taxidea taxus jeffersonii
TTTGTAAGACTTTATACTAAATAAAATATTATTGAAAGGAATGACTAATCACCAAAATAAATAACATGATTATGTATGAAGACTCTATATGGTAGATATGTCAGTTCTCCACAAATTTATTTATTTATTGGCAATACAAATCAAAATGTTCAGATACTTTTCTTTTCTCAGAAGTTAATAAACAGGGTACCTGGGTGGCTCAGTGGGTTAAAGCCTCTGCCTTCAGCTCAGGTCATGATCCCAGGGTCCTGGGATCGAGCCCTGCATGGGGCTCTCTGCTCAGCAGGGAGCCTGCTTCCCCCTCTCTCTGCCTGCCTCTCTGCCTATTTGTGATCTCCCTCTCTCTGTCAAATAAATAAATAAAATCTTTTTTAAAAAGTTAATAAATTATAAATCCATAAGGATATGCAAAGTGCCAAGAAAAGGAAAACTAATCTTCAAGTAGAACAAATCTAGGGATATTATAGAACCAAATGTAATTCTAATATAAGGCTATAAGTCTATATTAAAACCTTATCTTCTGGGGCCACTGGGTGGCTCAGTGGATTAAGCCCTGGCCTTTGGCTCAGGTCTGGTCTCAGAGTCCTGGGATTGAGCCCCCTGTTGGGCTCTCTGCTTGGTGGGGAGCCTGCTTCCCTCTCTCTCTCTGCTTGCCTCTATGCCTACTTGTGATCTCTCTCTCTGTCAAATAAATAATTAAAATATTAAAAAACAAACAAACAACAACAACAACAACAAAACCCCTTGTGTCCTAAAAAAATAATAGGAAAAGAAACCCATTAAGGGACAGGATGTAAATTCTGGGAGTACATCAAAATCTATGTTATGATATCTAACAATGACAGTGACCACACTGTCATATTTCAGTGAATTGGGAGAATGATTGTGCTATCAATATATGTTGACTGAACATCAATTTATGAAAAGGAAATATCTTCACCTTTACCTCACATTACATACAAAAATGAAATCCAGATGGATTATGGATCTAAATGTAAAAAAAAAAAAATCATAAAAGTCTAAAGGAGATATCAAAGAACAACTTTCTGATCTTGGAGCAGACAATAATTTTTTAAACATGTTGTAAAACTTACAAAGAGGACAAATTAAGCTGCATTAAAATTAAGAACCCCAGTTCATCAAAAGACATCAGTAAGAGTGAATATTTGAACTACAGAGTGGAAAACAATGTTCAGAATTCATGTACCAATAAAGATCTTATAGCCAAAATAAATAACTCCTACAAATCAAAGAAAACAAGGTAACCTTTCTTTTTTTTTAATTTTATTTTTTTTTAGTAGGCAAAAGACTCAAGCACTTCGCAAAAGATGAGGTTCAAAGGCCAACAGCTAATAGAAATCTGGTTCAATCCCAGTGATCATCAGGGAAATCCACACTAAAAGCACAAGATGATGCTACCATTCACACATCAAATGGTCAAAAAGGCAAAGACAACATTATGTATCACTCAGGTTGGGAAGGAATGAGAACTTAAATATAATGCCAATGGAGATTATTTTATTTTATTTTTTCAGTGATCCAAAAGCCATTTTAGAAGACATTACAGCAGTATGATTCTAGCTAGCTATCCATCTAACTACCCTTCTATCCATCTCTCTAAAAGAGGACTGCAGCTACCTCCATGTTGACCTAAAATTTTCTAATTGATTAAGTTCTTCTTTCTAGCTTATCTCTTAACTCAGGTAAAAGACCCAGTGGGCAAAGCATCCCCTGATGGGAATTGAAACTACCCCCTCAAGCAGTAAGGACTGCCCTGAGCCAGCAAGACCCCTCAAAATTGACAACTATCAACCTGACATTTATGGTCCAGTTGGCAGTATCCACTGACTTTTGTCCCACATTTTCCTTATATAAATCTAGAAATATTTTCAGCAGTTTGGACACAGTCTTTGAAACTATAGTTAGCTGTCTTCCAGGTGTTGGCTTCACTGAAATAAAATCCTTTTTTGTTTTACCATCACTGTCTCTCTGCTTTTGGACTTTGTCAATACCAAGTGACCGAATCTGGTTTGTTTTGGACCTCTGAAGCCAGGTACTCATACTCCTGTGCCCCGGCTATGTATCTATCCATTTTATACATATTCTCCACATATCTCATGTTCATTAACTAAGATGCTTTCTTTTTTTCTTAAGATTTTATTTATTAATTTGGCAGACAGAGGTTACAAGTAGGCAGAGAGAAGGCATAGAGAGAGAGAGAAGCAGGCTCCCCACTGAGCAGAGAGCCCCATGTGGGGCTGGATTCCAGGAATCTGGGATCATGACCTGAGCTGAAAGCAGAGGCTTTAACCCACTGAGCTACCCAGGTGTCCCTGGACTCTTTTAAAGTATCTATTAATTTGTGAAAAGTATGCCTGTCCAAGACCAGCATGTTCAGAACATAAAGTTTATAAATTGCCACCAGAAGACTTCCTTGCTTTCTTGCCTTCTCCTCCTCCTCCTCCTTCTTCTTTTTCTTCTTCTTCTTCTTCCTCTTCTTCTTGTTCTTTCTTCTTCTTTCTGTTTCCACTTTCAACAATTTTTGTTACTGAATTCTGGGCCAATGATCTTTTTAAAAAAAATTATTTTAATTTGGGGTGCCTGGGTGGCTCAGTGGTTTAAGTCTCTGCCTTCAGCTCAGATCATGATCTCAGGGTCCTGGGATCAAGCCCCACATTGGGCTATCTGCTCAGCGGGGAGCCTTCCGCCCCGCCCCCGCCTCTGTCTACTTGTGATCTCTCTCTGTTAAATAAATAAATAAAATCTTAAAAAATATTTTAATGTATTTTTGTTTGTGTTCCAAAATTCATTGTTTATGCACCACACCCAATGCTCCATGCAATATGTGCCCTCCTTAATACCCACCACCAGGCTCACCCAAACCCCCAACGCCCTCCCATCGCAAACCCTCAGTTTGTTTCTCAGAGTCCACAGTCTCTCATGGTTTGTCTCCCCTCCAATTTCCCCCAACTCACTTCTCTCCATCTCCCAATGTCCTTCATGTTATTCCTTATGCTCTATAAGTAAGTGAAATGATATGATAATTGACTCTCTCTGCTTGGCTTATTTCACTCAGCATAATCTCTTCCAGTCCCATCCATGTTGGAATAAAAGTTGGATATCCATCCTTTCTCATGGAGACGTAATACTCCATTGTATATATGGACCATATCTTCTTTATCCATTTGTTTGTTGAGGGGCATCTTGATTCTTTCCACAGTTTGGTGACTGTGGCCATTGCTCCTATGAACATTGGGGTACAGTTGACCCTTTTTTTCACTACAACTGTATCTTTGGGGTAAATACCCAGTAGTGCAATTGCATGGTCATAGGGTAGCCTATTTTTAATTTCTTAAGGACTCTCTGCACTGTTTTCCAAAGTGGCTGCACCAACTTGCATTCCCACCAACAGTGTAAGAGGGCTCCCCTTTCTCCACATCCTCCTCAACACTTGTTGTTTACTGTCTTGTTGATTTTGGCCATTCTAACTGTGTAAGGTGGTATCTTGACGTGGTTTTGATTTGAATCTTCCTGATGGCTAATGATGATGAACACTTTTTCATGTGTCTGTTAGCCATTTGTATGTCTTCTTTGAAGAAGTGTTCATTCATGTCTTCTGCCCATTTTTTGACATGATTATCTGTTTTGTGTGTGTTGAGTTTGAGGAGTTCTTTATAGACCTTGGATATCAGCCCTTTGTCTGTAGTGTCTACTATGAAAAACGCACAGTGAATATCATCCTCACTAGGGAAAAGCTGACAGCCTTCCCTTTGAGATCAGGAGCATGACCGGGATGTCCACTCACCACTGTTGTTCAGCATAGTACTAGAAGTCCTAGCACAGCAATCAGACAACAAAAAGAAATAAAAGGTATTCAAATTGGCAAAGAAGAACTCAACCTCTCTCTCTTCACAGATGACATGATACTTTATATGGAAAACCCAAAAGATTCCACCCCCAAACTACTAGAACTCATACAGCTATTCAGTAGTGTGGCAGGATACAAAGTCAATGTGTAGAAATCAGTTGCTTTCTTTTACACAGACAATGAAAATATAGAAAGGAAAATTAGAGAGTAAATTCCATTTATTATAGCACCAAGAACCATAAGATACATGGGAATAAACCTAATCAAAGAGGTAAAGGATCTGTACTTGAGGAAATACTTTCTCATGAAAGAAATTGAAGAAGACACAAAAAGATGGAAGAGCATTCTGTGCTCATAGATCAGAAGAATAAGCATTTTAAAAATGTCTGTACTGCCTAGAACAATCTATACTTTGAATGCCATCATGATCAAAATTCCACTGGCATTTTTCAAAGAGCTGGAACAGACAATCCTAAAATTTGTAGGGAACCAGAAGAGATCCTGAATTGCTAAGGAAATGTTGAAAAAGAAAACAAAACTGGGGGCATCATGTAGCTTCATTTCAAGCTTTACTACAAAGCTGTGATCACCAAGACAGCATGGTACTGGCACAAAAACAGACACATAGGCCAGTGAAACAGAGTAGACAGCCCAGATATGGACCCTCAACTCTATGGTCAAATAATCTTCGACAAGCAGGAAAGAGTATCCAGTAGAAAAAAGACAGTGTCTTCAATAAATGGTGCTGGGAAAATTGGACAGCTATGTATAGAAGAATGAAACTCAACTATTCTCTTACACCATACACAAAGATAAACTTGAAATGGATAAAAGGCCTCAATGTGAGGCAGGACTCTATCAAAATCCTCAAGGATAACATAGGGAGTAACCTCTTTGAAATCGGCCACAACAACTTCTTTCAAGACATGTCCCCAAAGGCAAATGAAACAAAAGCAAAAATGAACTTTTAGGACTTCATCAAGATCAAATTTTCTGCACAGCAAAAGAAAACAGTCAACAAAACAAAAAGACAACCCACGGAATGGGAGAAGACATTCGCAAATGACACTACAGACAATGAGTCAATGTTCTATATGCATTTGTGATGGTTGTGGAAGGTGAAGTTAACAATATTCCAATTTCTACTTACTTCAGTATGGCTACCAGAGTAATAATCAGCTTTGTCCTGTGGCCCTCTTTTTTACTCAGCAAAATATGAAGTTGAGTCAAGACACCATCTTAAACTCATGCTATAAATGGTGTGTGTGCGTGTGTGTGTGTGTGTGTGTGTGTGTGTGTGTGTGTGCATAAGGATAGTAGGAGGTTATTGGTGTGTTATGATGTTCTCCTTTCCACCTGAATTAATTCTAGCAATAAAGGAGAATCTTGGTTGGGGGAAAACTCTAAAATTCCTTGAGAGTCAGGGATTGAAGCCTAAATTAAAATCATCCAGGTCTGAGTAAGGTAAGACCCACCTACAAATTCTTGATCATTGCCTGGCTTTCTGAGACTCAGTCCTTGGTCTCCACTCTGAACTGCCTTTTGCAAATAATATTTTCATATTATTACAAAGCTAAACTTCTTATGCCAGATGGTCTCACACTCCACATATGTTTCCTTGGCATTTTTTATGCTGTCAAACTCTTCATCGAATGCCAGTAACCAGTCAAGTACAGGTAATTTTGGAGTCTTGGCTTTCCCCCCAGGCACCATCTCAAGACTAAGCCCCAAAGTTTACAGCAATTGCCAACGTTTCTTAAGCTATCAGAAATTTTCTGTTACAATATTTCTTTCATATGTTCAGTGCACCATTCAAATGCTTCATTTTTCAACCCTCACTTTTCTTTCTTTGTTAAATTGTAAGATTGGCCCTTTTCTGGCATCTGAGATTTAGGGAGGGTTTCTACCATTGCCCAAAAGAAGAATGGCTTACTGTGCCTAGACTCTTTGCACAAAAAATATGGTTAATGTTGAATATTTCCTTACCTTCTGGGAGCCTGGAAGTTTGGAACATGTTAGAAAGAGGGTACCTGGATACTGCGATACTGAGACTGGATACTGAGACTCCCACAAATTTCTCTGGTAGACAACATTTTACACATGGTGCCCTAGATCATTACTAGAGAAATTAAGCACATAGTTTGTGACTCAACTGGAAGAGGACTCTTGGAAGCTTATATCTTGTTTCCTTCACTAAAGTGGTATATCAGTTAGCTTGGGTTTCCATGACAAAATACAATAAACTGAGTGGCTTAAACAACAAATTTATCACAGTTCTGGAGGTTGGGATTCTTAGGTCAGGTTGTCAACATAGTTGGGTACTGGTGGGAATAGTTTCCTGGCTTGTAGTTGGCCACCTTCTCACTGTATTCTCACATGATGGAAAGATGTAGATATAGATATAGATGATATAGAATTATATCTATAGCCTTATCTCCAAACACCACCCATTAGGAATTAGGGCATCAACATATTAATTTGGGAAGAATGTAAATATTCAGTCAATAACAGGCCTCACCCTCCTTTCCCTTTGCTAATTTTGCTTTATCTGTCTGTTGTAATAAATTATATCCTTCAGTATGATTATGTGTTGCACCCTCCTAGTGAAAAACAACCAAACCTGGGGTTAGCATTAAAGACCTACAACACAGTGTATATCACTTGAGATATCCTTAATTCCACAGCACCAATCCAGATACCTGGTGCTTCACGGCACCAATCCAGATACCTGGTGCTTCCTATGGTGTATCTGTTGCTTTGAGTCTTCCCACCAACTCATGATATTGCTCAGGAATCTACCTCCCTTTTCAAGAAGGAGATCTAATTTTTAAACAGATACGTGTATGTGAATTATTGCCCATAAGCTGCTTTGCCTTGGATGTCTCTTAGAGAGCCCTGTATGATAAAATCACATGGGGAAAAAAAAAATCACTTTTCTTTAGGGATTCAATCTCAAAATAAGACCCACCAATTAGCAAAGTTCTAGAGTTGAAATCACTGTTTTTCATGATATCCCCTTCTTGAGAGAGTTAATCCCCAGGCCATTATTGCTTTTGCCAGATGCCTTTTGGCTTAGATAAAAATTAACAGTTTAGCTGCTATGACAACCTTCAAAATGACTTAATTCTACAATGTGTTTTAATTCAAATTCAGCACTTTAACATGCTTGGAGACATACTTCATTCCGGTTCAATTTTCCTATAGACTTAGACTCCAAAAGACTTATTCTTAAAGTTTAGAAGAAAGCAAGGTATATCCCATAGGTCTTAAATAATCAAACTGTCCTCTTCTCTCTGTCTGGCATAAAGAAGGTGCACAATGCATTTTTCAATTTTCCTTTGATCCTATCAGTCTGTATCTAAATCCAAATAGGCATAAGGAAATTCTCTCTGTGATCTCTTTCTCTCTTCCTCCATTGTCTCAAACCTTTCTGCTTAACTTTTTGAATCCAACTGCTTCATCATCCTTTAGACCTCTGATTCAGGCTGCTTTTTGTTTTGCTGCATCACATTTTCCTTCCATTGAACTAAAGGATTGGGGTTGGAAATACATTACATTTCTACTTAAGAAAACAGGGAACTAAGCAACAATGTCTTTCCTGATCCTTCACAGAAATCCAAACTTTCCATGGTTTATATTATATTATATCAAGTCATGGTATTAATGTGCAGGGCCTAAATTGTTACCTATAACCATGAGACTCACTTTTAAGAAATCTGTATTTGACCAAACAAATCAAAACAGCCCCTCTTATCTCATAATTTGCATATAAATTTTATTCTTGATACCTCTATTTGATTTGAACAACATGTTCCACATTAAAATTATTAACTCCTTCATTCCCAATGCAGTCTTCTTCAGTGAACCTCCATCCATCTTTTTAAAATAAATTAGAAATCTAGAGGTTTTCCTTGACACTTTCTTTTTCTCAGACCCTTTAATATTCAAAACTTTACAAAGCCCTATGAATTTACCTCAGAATTATATGTCACACCATCTCTTTTTCTCTCCCTAACATCAACATCTTCTTCATCTGAAATATTACAATATCTTTCTAAATAATCACTTTTAATTTAATCTTGATCCCATGTAATCTGTTCCTCACACATGATAGAACACATTGTTCATTTTGAAATACAATCTGATCATGTCACTATCCTCAGTCTAATACTCCCTAGCTTCTTATTGGTTTTAGGACACAGGTCATAAATGAGCCATTAGCTATTTGCGATCATGTGTATATGATCTCTTCCCCATTGCTCTTTTGCTTTCTTTCTGTATTCCAGTGTGCCAGTTCCTCAAGCACCCCATCTCCCTTTATTTTCTCAAGGAGAACCGTATGCTAGAAAAAGTTTCCTCAACTCTTATGTATTTCTTCATTTCCCAGCTTGGTCATTTTTTCCTCTCTGATGGCTTCCATAATGGTTATAACCAAGTTAAGTCCTACTATTAAGACTCTAATGGCATAATTTATTTCCCTTTTATAGAGACAACTGTAGTTTGTAATATTATATTTATTTTTGTGTGATTATCTGTGTACTGTTTTACTTACAAAGCTCTGGGCTCCATGGAGGTAGGAAACATCTGTATTTATTTACCATTGGATTCCCAATACCTAGTGTATACCCAGCTTATAATTGGTTCTCAATAAATATTTTATAAATTAATAAATGTATGGAATATCCTTTTGTGTTATTATTCAAAAGATATCTATTTTTTTCTTTTCAACTTTACTAAAGACCTCATTCTTTTAATATAACCTGGGATTTCCCAGGGATCCAGATGCAAAAATGAGTATATACAACATTTTGCAATATATGTATATGTATAGGGAGGAAGGAATGGAGGAGGAGGATAAAATATGTAAAGAAAAATTCTAATACATTTCACATTAAAAATAATCTTAATTTTAAAAAAGCATTTTATTCAAATGTTTAGATTTTGTATCTTTAAAAATAAACCCTAGAATCCAGAATTATCTTCTTTAAAATATCCCCCCCTAAAAAAATATCCCTTTGATTATTCTTCTTGACTGTCTGGGTACACTATATATTTTATTATTACTTTCAGTCTTTCCAGTAGACACTTCCCTGGAGCAATAGTCAACTTGTTTTCCTCTTTGGCAAGTGGTGAATGGTACTTAACATTACCAATGTAAGGCATTGAAATCTAAAGAGCTTTTGTGGCAAATCATCTTTGAGATATGGTAACTACCACATCAGATTAGGTAATTTGCTATCTTTTTTGTTCTCCTATATACTCCTAAATGTTAATTCTAACTTTATACAAATGTTTTTATTATAACTGTTTCAACTGTCCTCTCTTTCTTCTCTACTCCTTTCCATTTCACCATTAAGCAAATTTTGCTTTTTCATTTTGCCTCATGACTAACTTTACAGCTCTTTTACGGATGTGAACAGTTGTAGACTCTTGTCTCGAGGTGAAATTTTATGCCAAACATCATACATATATATACATTCATATATATGTGTGTATATATAGGCATACTCATATTGATATGGGATATAAACATATATATTCTTACATTTATGTGACATATATACATATGTGTATATATATTCATATATGTGGATATATTTTTTTATTCTTTACATATACTTGAAGAACAGGAGGTAAATGAGTCTTATCTCTAGACTCTATGCCTACTGCAGTCATGATCTTTACTTTAGGGATTCAATTAAAATTTTATATATAGATCAATGAAAATATTGGTTGCTTCCTTAACTTTGGTGCCTGTCTCCCTCATTAATACTATTAATTTTGAATTGTAGTGTCTTTGATGGAAAAGATTGTTACTAAGCTCTCTGTTTTTCTTGAGTTGTGAGGTATAAATATTTCTAGACATGTCCATTTGCAAAATTCCTAATATATATTTTTAAACAAATTCCTTTTTATGTAGATTTAGTCCTTCTCTAAAACAACAAAATACTAAACTTTTTGATAAGAACTCAAAATAGGGGCACCTGGGTGGCTCAGTGGTTTAAGCTTTTGCCTTCAGCTCAGGTCATGATCTCAGGGTCCTGGGATGGAGCCCCACATAGGGCTCTCTGCTCAGCAGGCAGCCTGCTTCCCCCCTCTCTTGGCCTGCCTCTCTGCCTACTTGTGATCTCTCTCTCTCTGTCAATAACTAAATAAATAAATAAAATCTTAAAAATAAAATAAGAACTCAAAATATTTGTTGAATCCCCAAAAGGAGAGACAATTGGTGACATTGTGAGTTCTAAAAGCATAATTAGCAAGACTTGGTCCTCAGTGACCAAAAACAGGTTCTCTAACTCTTATCCTGCAGACACTTTTAGCCAAAATGTCCAGGTAGAGAAGAAGTTTATGAGAGTGGGTATTATTTGTCTAAAGACAATACTATCATTGCTGTGAATATACCTTTTCTGTACCTTCACAACACATAGGTACAGTGGGATTTGTAGTACTTGTGGAGTATGGGAGTGTCTCCCAGGAGGAGGAAGCCAGATTTTCATCAACATGTCTAGGTCCAGTGTTGGTATGGGACAAGAGTACAGTAAAGACAGTATTTGGAGGGGCATGACTTGACTTATTGGAATTTTTGGAGCATGAAAACTGTGCCTGACTTCTTCTGGGACAAATCTAAATAAAGATGAGAGGATGCTCTGAGTCACCTATGATGATAGTAAAATATTTTTTCCAGGCTATTTTGAGAGCAATCTTTCCAAAGTTGGATGTGGCAAAAACAAGGAGCCCTTTACTGAATTAAGTAAACAAGGTAGAAGGAAACTAATTCAGATATATTTTGATCTTTTCCAAGCAGATTACTTTTGAAAGAGATGGGACCAAAGAATGGGTGTGTATAGTTAACTGTTGTTATGGGAAATATCAAGGTGAGCTGAAGCAGATGTCACACTGAAGTCTAGTATGATTTTTTGGGAGGTAGGCAGTAGCATGAGAACACACATGAGAAAAAGAGCCATCGGTTTCAGAGGGACACCTATGACAGTTAACAGTGGTTTCAGTCAAACAATATCTTTTACTCCCTTGTTTCTTTGAATATCAGTCCCTTTTCCCACCCAAATATGTCTAGCACATTACAATTGCTAGATATTAAGTGCACTGAAATTTCATCTATACCTTTTTGCTTTTTTCATGAACCGTAATAAGATCATGAATATTCAAAGTGGTACTTCCTTCCTTCCACCTCTTAAATATTTTTATATATTCCGTCAAGATTCTGCAAAAGCCCATGGCCAAAGTAAATATGAATAAATTCTGTTCTATGAAAATAGCTAGTTGTGGAAAAAGGTTTATATTTTCAAACAATATTTAAATCTTGTCTTGCTGGGGCACCTGGCTCCATCATTAAGTGGCTGCCTTCAGCTCAGGTCATGATCCCAGTGTCCTGGGATGGAGACCCACATTGGGCTCCTTGCTCAGCGGGAGGCCTGATTCTCCGTCTCCCAGTCTCCCTGCTTGTGTTGCCTCTCTCACTGTGTCTCTCTCTGTCAAATAAATAAAATATTAAAAATAACTTGTCTTGTTGGTAAGGGTATTTGTATCATTTCTACAATGCCCTAAATAAGAAAAAAATCATTTTGAATGTAAAGAATCAATATGAGCTGTTACAGTTCTTTAGATTTAAATAATGGTATTAATTCTTAGCCCTGATGTGGTTTCATGATGTATAACGCAGAATAACAAGATGGCAATATGTAGAATTATCTTCCTTAGAGGTAGAATTCTTGGACCCAGGCACATTAGTTCAAAAAAGCGTAAGTGTAGTGCAAAGCAGCTGTGTAGGTTTGTTTGCTAGTTTTTCTTTTTTCATCTCACATAATTTCCTGAAACAACTCCCTTTTTCTGTAAGTACTTAAGCACAGAGCACTTAGTGTTTTTTACCTCAGGTTTTATTTTAAAGCAAATGATGCCATTTACTTTTCTTCTCTGCCTTTACTTCTGCCCACCACCATATCACTCTGTTTTCCAAAGGAGCAATGAGACCCTCATTTAAGCCATGGGAAAATCTCCTGGGTAGTTTAAACAAGGACACTTTCTCTCTAGAACAAGGAAGATCAGTCAGGTGTTACAGGAGTGGTGAGAAACGTCAGTTTATCAAAGTAAAGCAAATTTCCTGGCAGTCAAGAAGGATACCTCCACCATCATAGTAAGCGACCAATAGTAGTGTAAGATTAGGGAATGTAGCCCTTCACATAACACAGTCGGCAGAAGTGAATCAACCTTAACATCTACCAGTAGCTGGCTAAATACGAGTGCCAGAACTTTCATTGACTGTGGATTTTCTTAAATGAAATTGTATAAAACCAAATCCACAAACAGGTCAACTTTCTCATTTGCATGTTATTTTTCTGAGTTAGTCAGAAACAGTAATGACAGTGCCATCTTAAGTAGCTTTCTTTCTCATATCAGTTATAGAGCAGCTGTCTGTTCATTTGTGAGTTCACAGAGGGAGTAGATAAGTCTATGGACACCTGTATACTCATGCTCTAAAGCCAAACTATTTGCTGCATTTAGCCATGAGGGGTTGGGAGGTAGGCTGGTATACTGAGAAGGAAATGTCATCAACTCCACAGTTAGAGCTATGGTACATGATGGAACATGGGTGCCCTTCTGTTTCGGCTGCCATGTGAATGTGCAAGATGGTGGCCCTGAAAAATTAACGGGGCCTGACTTTTGATTTTGTTGCTCCTTTGTAGGTGACTTTGGGCAAAGTACTATAATGATAGTGGTCTTAATTTTTGTTACCTTAAAACTCAGCTAATTAAACTTAATTTCTGTGGTACTTGTGACAAATAGGAATACTGTTCCCGGCACATTAAAAAAAAAAAAAAAAGAGTTATATCCATAGATATGCTAGTTTAAAAAGACAGGTATCAAGTTCTAAATCTCAAGGTTTTGGGGATTGAGCTTTGTATAGGGAGGAGTCTGCTGGAGATTGTCCCTCTCCCTCTGCTCCTTCCCCATTCGCATTCTCTCCTCCTCCTCCTCTCTCTCTCTCTCTCTCTCTCTCTCAAATAAACAAATCTTTAAAAAAAAGGATAGTTCTACCAAGTGAAAAGGACAGGGTGATAATAGAATCATGATATTAAGAAGTGATAAAATAGTGAATATATAGTGAATATAATAGAAATATCTAAATGAGAAAATTTAGACCCTGGGAGATGACTAACTCCTCTCTATTAAGATGTTTTAAAAAGGGCATAAGTATTGTCTCAATTATTCTACATGCTCCTCCTCCCAGAAACTCTGAGTTAGACAATATTTGACACATATTGTTGTTAGTAATATCTGGTGATAAAGAATTTTCCAAACTGTTCCAATGCCCCCTTAGACTTCTGAAGGTGTTTTATAATGTTCTTATAGTAAGTACTTATTTTAAAGAACAGTAGACAATAAGTAAAAAAAAAAAAAAAAAGAAAAAGAAAAGCCATGTGTAATTTCCCTACTCAGAGAAAACCAATGTTATATATTCCTGTTTTTGTAATTAAACATTTTAAAATACATATAAAGATCAATTATATGCTAAAAATAAGCTAACAATGAAAACTTTATGGTGACCTGAAGAATATAAAAATGTAGTATCATTAAAATATATAAAACTGTACATTCAGTTCTAGTTCTCTGTCTTCAATACTTTGGGTAATATTATTTTGTGTGTTGTTACTTTTCATTTTTAATTTTTTTTAAATTAAGAAGTATGGTTGACATATGACGTTATACTGGCTTCAGGTATATAATAATAATGGTTCATCATTTCTATATGTTATGCAATTACTTTGGGAAATATTGTTGCAGATATTGGAATATAATATATAAAATGCAATATCTATAAAAGAAAACACTAAAGAAGCAAAATTTCAAACTTATACAATCAAGGTATTTTTATAGTTGTGATAATAATGATAACAATATGAACTATGTATTTTTAAATAAAAGGAACGTTGTCTTCAAGTGGAAATGATGACATAACTTTTATCAACAGCATTGGTAAACAATGTTTATCAGTGGGTGCCTAAATATCCCAACAAAAAATAACCAAATACTATATGATTTAAAGAAGGAAGTTTTCAAAAATGTTTAAAGTTCTGCTTCAATAAGAGTAATTACTTCAGGTCTATTAGGCCTCTACTATAGAGGAGATAGTGAAATAAAAGGAATTGGCAACTTAGAGAGAAATGAGAAGTTGTAGTAACAACAAATTGGTTGGAAGGTGAGAGCCATAACTGTTAGGGGAAACTGCTTCTGAGTTGCTCACTCTGTGCCTGGATACTTACCTGATCATTTAGGGCTCAGAATAAAGTGTTTAAAGCACTGTACTTTGCGAAGTAGGCTACTTCTGGGTCTCTAACTTTTCCTCTATTGGGATTCTGGGTGAATTCAACAAGGTCCTATTTGCAAGGCCTGGTCAGCAGGAGAAGAAAAAGCTGAGGTTTCCCTCATCTCCCCACAGAAAGAATTGTCAGGGCTTAAGGACATACAAGGCTGTTCATGTTTCAAGGGGCCTTGCCTGCTCTTATTATTCATTATATGAAATAAGTGTGAGAAAGTAGTCTTCTGAGTGGAGAAAACAAAGGGAGTTTGTTCTCAAGCAATCAAGAATTCTGATGCCAACTACTGACAGGAGTTGTCTGGTAATATCAGCAGCACAGTACCTGGAAAGCTTGGCTCCCGGGACAAGTTATAACCTCTTTGTCAAGGAACAACTACAACTTGTCCCTTGAGAAGCTGAGGTTTCATTCTGCCGTTTCTGGTGAGAGAATGTGGGGCTAGGCAGCTGGAGCTCCCAACTGGCTCCGTGACCAGGAAATGCAGAATAAACCCCCATGGTCATTTTTGGACAACTCTATTCATTTCACCACAAAATGACTGGAAGGAGGTATGTATGTATATATTTATTTTAATTTTTTTAGACATATATATTTTATTTAAATTTTAGTTAACATACAGTGCAATATTGGTTTCAGGAGTAGAATTCAGTGATTCATCATTTACATACAACACCGGTGCTCCTCACAAGTACCCTAGGAAGGGGGGGTGTCTTTAAACCAAATCAAATTTTCAGTGAAAAATTCAATACAGGGTAGCATCTTCTTTTGTAGTATAGTCAGAACAAGTGTAGTACTCCAGTCCTTTGAAGACATGATGTTTTCCTAGGGAAGTCATGAAGTGAAATGTGACTTTAAGCTTTTATGCTGCTTCTATGTCTCAGAAATACAGAAGCAATAAAACCCCAATAAATAAGCAGAAGGATTAGAAAAAGCATTTTTGTTTTAGGTATGGAACAGAACTGAAACAAATATAAAACAATGTTGTAGATAAGCAGTCAAAATATTACTAAAGCTAGACCAAAACAAAACAAGGGCATAATTCTGGTCAAATTCTAGAGATCCAGGGCTGTACATAGTAGATGGCTTTAAATGGACCATAATGAGACAGGGTACATATAAGGTAGTTTACATCAGGGTGAGTAAAATATGTGAACCAGCTTTAGCCATCATTGGTTTGAGGAATCAGATTCATGGAGGTACATGCAGGCTTCCTACACCCACAACTGACTCCCAGAAGTAAGGGAATAGCTTTATCCATGATTTGTTCTTTTAAGAGGTGATGATGAAAATGATGGAAAGGAAGACCATGGAGTTGAACTCTTAAATTTGTCAGTCATGACTTGAGTTCTATCTTCTTTATTGTGAAATCGTTATAAGTTTTGTCCTAATTTAACTATTGGAGTGACCATCTGGATTGGAATAATAAATGTGAACATTATACTGAGAAGCATACGCTTCTATTGTTTTATTATTAGATAGAATTTTTTTCTGTTATCACATCTTCAAAAAAATAGTACCTCTATAAAACTCATTTCGTTGGTAAATATTTTTGAAATGCTAATTGATATGGGTGAGATCCATATATTAGGACTCGCCATGCTTCCATTAGCCATCCACATGATCTCTTGTATGGTCCATGACATCCTTGAAAGGCATAAACTTATGTCTTTAGAAATCTGCTTTTATTCTCATTTCCACTAGGGGACCATTCAGACTTCACCATCACCTTCATCCTCACCCTCACCCAGTGAAAAAGCCCTTTATGTGCTAAGAGAAAATATGCTTTAGTAAAAATGAAAGTAACAACTGACTTCTATTTTTTTTTTTTTCTGGCTTAACTGGATCAACAGGAATTATTCATTGAAAAGCAGATGCTTTCAATATGACTTCTCCGGAGTGGTTGTCCTAGCAAGAATAAAAATTTCACAGTCAAAGAAAGACAAATACCATTTGACTGCACTTTGTGGAAATCTAAGAAACAAAACAAACAAATGAGAAAGAGAAGCAGAATCAGACATTCAAAGAACTGGTGAAAACTGACGGTTGCCAGAGAGGAAGGATTAGGGGGTTGGGTGAAATAGATGAAGAGGAATAAAAAGCATAAACGTCCAGTTATAAAATATATGAGTCATGGAAATGTATAGCACAGAGAAAGCTACAGCAGAGTCAAAAATACTGTAATAACTTTGTAGGGCCTCAGGTGGTAACTACACTTACCATGATGAGTACAGAATAATGTATAGAACTGTCAAATCAGGGTGCCTGGGTGGCTCAGTGAGTTGAAGCCTCTGCCTTCGGCTCAGGTCGTGATCCTGGGGTCCTGATATCAAGTCCCGTGTCTGGCTCTCTGCTCGGCAGGGAGCCTGCTTCCTTCTCTCTCTCTCTGCCTACCTCTCTGCCTACTTGTGATCTCTGTCTGTCAAATAAATAAATAAAATCTTAAAAAAAAATTGTCAAATCAGTACGTTGTATACCCGTAACTAGCACAAAATTGTTTGTTAACTGTACTTCAATTAAAAAAAATAAAATCTCATATTTTATTCAGGATAAATGAACATGAGATTCATTTACTCATTCATGCATTCCACAAGTATTGTGTACTATCTGCAATCCTTTTCTTCTCTGGCTGATAAAATGAAACAGTCTTGGAAACCGTGCCTTGAATATTTCTTCCACCAATCTGTCATTCCTGAAGATTTACCTAAACTCTCAAGCAAGACAGGCACATAAAACTTTTTTTAACATGATTTTATTGGGGCACCTAGGTGGCTCAGTTGGTTAAGTGTCTGCCTTCGGCTGGGGTCCTGATCCCAGGGTCCTGGGATTGAGCCCTGCATCAGGTTCCCTGCTCAGCGGAGAACCTATTTCTCCCTCTTTCTCTGCCTGCTGCTCTACCTGCTTGTGCTCTCTATCTCTCTGTCAAATAAATAAATAAGATCTTTTTTAAAAAATGAAAAGAATTAGTAGTCTATAGAATAGACAAGTAATTTGACATGGTTGCAATCCTTTGGTACTGTGTATCTGATGGTAATTGGATGGCAGTTAGGGAAGTACAGCAGAAATTACACTAGGAAAGTAAATTGAGGTACTGCAATTTGAAATTCCCATCTTTTTTTCTCTTCAGAATATTGAACAGGCAAATGCATATGTGAAATATGTCTAATTAAAAGTTGTTTAGAGTGTGGGTTCTTCTATCTGATGGCTTTGTTTTGGATTCTGGCTTGACCATTTCTTAGCTATGGATCTTCAGTCAGGATATATGTTTGCCCATAGATGTTGCACAGAGATGTGAACATCTCTGATATCAGTATCTTC
>ML112455.1:0-32285 GCA_003697995.1 Taxidea taxus jeffersonii
AGAAGTTACTAAACCATGATCACACTAGCTCTGTTACCCCACAGCCATTGCCCCAGCTTCCCATTCATCTTTGTTTATACAGATTGCAGAGAAGATTAACTGGAAAATCATGTTACCTGGGGATTTCTGAAATAGTTCCTTTCTCATGCCTGAGCTATATCTAGAGATAATCAGTCTTAGATACCGAAGTGTCTACAGACAAGGGAAATGAAATCTTGATCCCTGGCAGGAAGGTTAATAAACTGGGGAATTAGCAGTTTAACCAAGCTGGGGAAAGTATGGGGAGAAAGTCCACAGAAAGCTTGATATCATGCAATTTAGGGGGGCAACTATGATCACAGACTGGTGTTTCCTTCTTAGCTGGAGATGTTTGAGCATGAAATTGTGGTTAAAGCAGCCTTCCCCCATCAGAATGAGTAGGCATGACCAGCAAACACTGAGTTGATTAACAGCCTATAGGAAGAAGAATTAGAAGACTTGGGAAATCTCTGTAAATTTTCTTTTTTTTTTTAAAGATTTTATTTATTTATTTGACACAAAGAGAGAGAGATCACAAGCAGGAAGGTGGGGGTGGGGAGGGAAGCAGGCTTCCTGCCAAACAGAGAGCTCAATGCTGGCTCTGCTCAATCCCAGGACTCTGAGATCATGACCTGAGCCAAAGGCAGAGGCTTAACCCTTTAAGCCACCCAAACATCCCTCTGTAAATTTTCTTACTTAAGACAACACTCAAGAACATTTTCTTTGTGAGTGCATTATTCATGACTACTTTCTTAGAGAAATTATTAAGAATATTTCAAAAATAGTTTTGTGAAAGCACTACTCACATATCTTTTCCTGAATATATTAAAAATTGTCTCCAGTTAATACATGCTAATTATGTTGTCAACAAATACAGGCAATATATATTCCTACATTCTAATAATGTATACACTTATTGAATTTGTATTGAATAATACATTTATTGAGTTTTATACTTATGATGGACTTACTATTTGTATATTTTGTCACTGGATGCATGAGCAGAGAACTCTGAGAGTGGCAAATTAATAATACTTAAAATATTATAATTAAAAAGAGAAAGAGAACACTGGATACCAGAAATTGAAAGAGGATAGGTTTTTCTGGAATTAACTCATGTCCTCCCCTACCCACCCATCTCCCACTCAAAGAGACTGGAGTTACAAGCCTAGTGAAAACTGGCTACATTTCCTCACTGACTCCACATCCCTAGTACAAGCATGCACAGTGCTGGGGGAGTACAGGAGATGGAATCTGAGTCAAGGTTAAGATTGGTATTCTCATGCAGGCTTTCATCATAGCTTTGGAAAGAGGGATGAGGGAGCAAATTGATCTCATACAGTGGAAAGAGCCTGAGCTTCAGAAAATGATTAAATTTAATACTCATCTGGAACGCCTGGGTGGCTCAGTTGGTTAAGCGGCTGCCTTCGGCTCAGGTCATGATCCCAGTGTCCTGGAATCGAGTCCCACATCGGGCTCCTTGCTTGCAGGGAGCCTGCTTCTCCCTCTGCCTCTGCCTGCCACTCTGTCTGCCTGTGCTCGCTCTCTCTCTCTCTCTAACAAATAAATAAATAAAATCTATAATAAATAAATAAATAAATTCAATACTCATTTATTTCCTAAATTTATGACTTAGTCATATTATTTTCTCTTAGATTTTTAGTTATGTTAGAAGATTGTGGGGCCCCTGGGTGGCTCAGTGGGTTAAAGCCTCTGCCTTCGGCTCAGGTCATGATCCCAGGGTCCTGGGATCGAGCCCCGCATCGGGCCCTCTGCTCAGCGGGGAGCCTGCTTCCTTCTTTCTCTCTGCCTGCTTCTCTGCCTACTTGTGATCTCTGTCTGTCAAATAAATAAATAAATCTTTAAAAAAAAAAAAGAAAGAAGATTGGACCATTCATTCTATCCAGCTAGACACACATGGCACACGTTTGGTGCCCAAATCTTTTATCTCTTTTATTGGTACAAAAATTTCCTGACATATTTCCTTCTGGAAATTACTTTTTCTTCTTCTCTCCTTATTATTACAAGTAGCTTCATTATCATATTGTATTCTAAGAATTGATAATTGCACAATTTTTCCCATTACTCTTTCATCTCCTTGACAACAGTCACAGTATATTCACCATCTTGGAATCCTCACTTCCCAGCACAGGTTTGACATATATTTATTTAGTTCTGCTGTCCAGGCAATATTGTCTGCCTGCTGTGTTGTAACACTTGGTGATACAGAAGTCAAAAGACAGTGTCTCTTACAAAGTAAAAAAGATGGGAAAATCTAAAGGAAACTTTAGTAGACTAAACATATGGTTAACATATATGGCTGCTCAGAAGAAACACTTGCTCAGCCAAGTGGTGATGACCCAGTTTCAGCAGGCAGTGTGCACATTTCTTGTATTTCTTATAGACTACTGCCCATTTAAACCTGGAACATAAATAGGGGTTAGAGAGTTGAAAGAGAAAAAGGGTATTTTAAGTCAGGGGTTGGCAGATATTTTTTGTAAAGGAAGAGCCAGATAGTAAATACCTTAGTATTTAAAGGCCATACACTCACTAGTGCAGCTCTGCCAATGTAGTGTGAAAGCCGACACGGACAATGCATAGGGAATGGGTTTGGCCGTGTTCCCATAAAACTACAAAATCAGGCAAGACACTGATGTCTGTATTAGGCAAGACATTAGCTTGTAATGATAGCTAAACATAGTTTGCAGAGGGATCTAGAAATGATTGACTATTAGTGGTAAGTTTTATGAACATTTAAGAAGTATTGAGAGTTAAAATAAGGATTTCATATTGGAAGGAAAACGGGATGAGGTTTATTTATCACTTTAATCAGTTTGGATTTTTGCCAATAACTCAGGGTGAGAAAGGATGGCTAAGAAGTAGTGATGAGGTCTGAAGGTCTGAACCTAGGAAGTCTTGAGGTCTGAACCTAGGAAGATTTTGAAAGGAATAATTTCATTTTATGCCATATAATAATTTGGAAGGGAGTTGGAGAGGTTGGAAATACTCACGTTAAAAAATTCCTGTCGCTAAGTTTTCCATTTGAGAAACACCACAACCAATGTCAGGATGATATGGAGGAGTTTAAATCAGGGTTATGACATGGCCATATTTCCTTTTAGATACATTATTCTTGGGAGTTTATAGACACTTATTTAAGGGGGTTGGGTAGTTTAAAAAAATTCTGAGACAGTCCAAGTGAAGGATGATGAGAAATTTTATAGGCCAAGAATGGGGAGGGTGGGAGGATGATGAGGAGGGTGAGGACAAACAAAAAATATTAATGTCTTGGACATAAATTTTGCTTAATGCGTAATTCATAACCATCAGGGAAGACTGAAACAACAGGATTCAGTCTCTGTATTTTAACTTGAGGTAATTGTAGGAGGTAAAAAGTTCAGGAATGGAGGAAATTGGGTATATGTGTGTACAGGGAACTCAATGGTTTCATTGTTGAAAATGTTAACAGTTTTCATATTAATTAGATAATAGAAAAACAAATTAATGACAATAAAATTAGTGTTCCTCAATAGGAAAAACAGATTGTTTTCTGGTGGAACTGCATACTTGATTTGCCTATGAACTCTGTTTTCTTAAAATAAGAATTGAGGTTAGAGAAATGTTGTGTTCATGCACTTGTCTTTTTTCTGAAAAATTAGACTTCACTTCGGCCAATGTCCATGTTGTATTATCAGTCTTTCCCCTTGGAAAATAAATGTTGCATCACCTCAAAGTCATGATTTTTTTTTTCTCATAGTGGGGAGAGGGAAAGGGACAGAGAGACACAGAGGGGCAGAGAAAGAGACAGATGGACACTATGGGGAAATGAGTCAAAAGGGTTTGAAGAATGACTTTATACTCCCATGTAGCTAATTATAAATTTTCAGGAGCAGAAATTTAACAACAATTTTAATAAATCTTGTGATTTTGTACATATCTGTTTTGACATATGCCTCTAGTTGAATGTCACTAAAACATTTGGTTTCTTCTTTCCTTGGCAGCACAGAGCTATTCAGTGCTAAGTATGACAGGAGTGATTGATAAGGGATCTTTCAAAGGATTTAAAGCCATTGCTGAGGAAAGAGAGAGAAGGAAATTCCATTTATAAGAACCAAAGAAGAACAAAATCCCCATTAAGAACTGAGACTTGAACATCACTTAACAGTGTCTCCTATCTGGTCTCATGTATCATTTGAAATGTATTGAAACTTCAAGCACAAAGTGGGATAGGGTAAGATTAAAGGTCTAACAATATTCTTTCTAGAGTGAGTTTCCTGGAAGGAAAGCTTAAGATCATGATTTATCTTGACTTTTCTTTATAGTTATTGTTTTGGGGGCATGCAAATCATACAAGTCTTTACATTTTACTTATTATTTGTAGGCATCATGCTTACATTCATAGTTTATAAAGTGGCTTGAAAGCATGATATAGACAGGGAATAGCTCTAAGGCCACAGGATGTTGTCAGTGACAAGTATGAGTAAACTTTTTCTATCTTCTTCAACACATCATCAGTACCTGAAAGAACAAAAAAACGTTGGATACTTTCTGCATACATTATCTTTCTTTTGGATTTCTCAAGGTTTAGATAATAGAGAATTTATGATGTCCTTTTCCTTTAACATATTTGTCTTAAGGATTAAAAAATGTCATCTAAATGAGGTCATTTGAATTGCATTAATTTCTATCCATTTTATATATTTATTGACATTCTAGCTTTTTCACAAAATGTTGAAGTAACAATATTACACACAATTTAATGTTTTTTCTTTTTACAATTTAATATTATGTTACCTGAAAATTCAGGAAGTAAGGCTAATATAGATTTAAATCTATAAACTTAAGGAAACATGATTAGTAACAAGAAAATAGAGCATATGGCACAGGATAAAGCATATGATTAATTTAGCTGGGATGTCAGGAGTCAAATTCCTGACATGCCAAGCTATGACCCCAAAACAACTGTGAACCTGAGGAAGTTATTCTACCTCCCTCTGCCCTGTGGTAGCCATTTATAAAATCAGCTACTTCCCATGAATGTAATGTAAATTTAATGGGTTATTAAACATAAATCACTAAGAAAGCCAGACGGTACATATTAAGTAATGGATAAATGCTAGCTATTTTCAACTATTAGCTATTAATATCTCTTTTCCATAAAAAATGGTTTTGAGAAAAATCCACTTGCTCTATTTCTTCCATTGTTTTCCATGGCATACAGTGTGATACAGTTTATGAAGTGAATAGGACATGCACAGATACTAAATTTTAAATTTAATGCTCTACAATAGAAAATGCTGTTTCACAGAGAAATTAACCTGACTGTTTTCATGTAAACTTCCATATAATGATTGATGTTATTCAAAATAAAATGAAGAGTTGGCATATTTTCTTGGTTGATATAGTCTCAAATGTTTATACTGAAAACGCGCTCTTTATACTACTTCTAGCTTCTGTTCTTGCTAGAGGTTATCTAGATTTATAGTAATTACTGTGTTAAAAAAGAAATACATATTAAATATCCAGGTTAAGTGTTTGAGCGCATAGATATCTGTAATTATAAACCTGTTTGGAAGCTTCTGTCTCCAATATACACACATTCTCTCTTTCTGTTTAATATTATGTTAATAATTATTACATCAATGAATTATAACAACAATAACAGGAAATATGTGTGTGTATGTGTGTGTGTGTGTGTGTATTTAATTGACAGATATCTTCAGTCATGTCTCAGTATTCAGGGATAACCCAACAAAAAATTACTGACAACAATTCATATTTTTGAGACCAAGAAATAATCTAAAATTGTCCAAATTAAAATGAGAGCTTTTCTTTGTTGGCTTGTTTGTTTTAACACTGAGGCACTTCTGGTGGCTGTGTTTTTGCTAAATTTCAAATTCTATAGATATGACAACACCACTGTAGTTATCTCTGTTGCCTTATTTCCTTTGTATATATTTATTCATATATATTATATCTTTTCATATATAGCCAGTCTAAACAAAACTGTCAACATATCAAGCTAAACAAAGACAGAGTTGGGGCCATTTTCTGGGCAGACTGAAAGTTCATCTCTGCCTGTGGATGGGAGTGAAGGGCATTGCTTTAAATTTAGCTTATTTTTAAATCTCTCTCAGATTTACCAACCTTCCCAAAAGCATCAGTCATCTCTCTGGTTCAACTAGAAGATAGACATACAACTCTCCTCTCAATGACTTTACATTGCCATTGACATGAGGGGAAAGAGACCTGGATATTGAGAGGAGAAGCTTGACTTATTCTATGTCTCATTTAAGTAGGCCTCTTTCTAAAATATTTTCCAACTTATCAGAAATATCTGAAAAGAGGGGTTGCAATGGGTGTTTTTAAATTTTTGTTTTTTAAGAAAGAAAGAAACCTGGTTCAATAAGGACTTACATCAGGTGTGGTCTCTGGAAACAGAGTATAATTTAGAAATGCGCCTGAGGAAGGGATTAGAATAGATCTCCTAGAAACTTGGGCTGGCAGATTTATGGTAGATTAACAGCCTCAATATTTTTGGTTCCTCCAGCAAAGATCACAAAAAATATTGCTAAATCGCTAAAAAACCTTTGCAATAACCTAAGTGCTTACAGCTTTTTATTCCAGTATCTCAGTTACTAAACTTAGCAAAAGCATTTCTCTCGTGTAGCAAAATTGGATGACTGTGGCTTTGCAATTATTTGCAATTATTAATATTTATGCCAATAATAGCTTAATAGTGCATCTATTAATATATATGGAGAGGTAATGCATATAGACAGATGTGTAAAACTGGAAATAAACATATAATAAAAGAGATACATCTATTGAACAGATAATATATACATGCACATCAAATAAAGCAACGGCTGTAGTGACCATGATATCTATTTCTCATTTTAAAACTGGCTATATTATTGACAACCTGGAATGGCAATGGACAATGCAGCTAGAGGGAAAGTCTCAATCAAAGTCTAAAAATAAAGACTGTGTACAAAGTATATTTCTTTCTGCTTTTGTAATCTTAAATTGCAGAAATTTATACACTTAAGTAGCCATCTGTTTTCTTCAAGTAGAACTCATTCTCTTCTCTCTTTTTCTTACCCTGAAAACAGCCGTCAACCAGGAAAGCAGAATTGAAATTTATTGCTCACATCACATGAAGC
The DNA here is from genome assembly GCA_003697995.1 of Taxidea taxus jeffersonii. Taxonomy (NCBI): domain Eukaryota; kingdom Metazoa; phylum Chordata; class Mammalia; order Carnivora; family Mustelidae; genus Taxidea; species Taxidea taxus. The sequence continues at coordinate 7,185 of ML112455.1, forward strand.
GTGTGGGACAGACTTCACTATTCCTTCAGACTTAAGGGGGTGCTGGGCTGGCTCAAAACTCTGCCTCTTACAAGGTTAATTTATTTTGTCTAGTTCATCATCAGCCTCTCCTTATTCCTCTTTTGTGTTTTTCCTTTTTTCTTTTTCTGATAATCCATTTTGTGGGTGAGTAGGCTCTGTGTTAGTTATGATGATTCTCTCAATAAATATTTAAATGCCAGTAATTGACAATTAGTCACTATCTGTGTGTTCAAAAGGTAACCATCATTTTGACTCTTAAAACCATGTGCTAATTTTATGACTCTTTTTTGCTGTTTATGCTTGTTTGTTTGTTTGTTTTGTCTTTGGAACTTTTTTGGTTTGGGTTTTGGGTGGGATTTTTTTTCCCCTCTAATTGTCAATTCAGTTTTTTTTTAAACTGAGTTAAAATCTGCACACAGTTAAGTATATAAATATTAAGTGTACAATTTGATAAGTTCTGACAAGTGTGCATTCCTGTGTAAACAACACCTCAGTAGAGACAGAATCATCTAAAGATATTTGTATGTCTGTGTGTGTGTGTCCTGTCCTGCTCAGTCCATGCACACTGGAAGGCTACTGTGATTTCTGTCACATTCAATTTATTTTGGTCAGCGTTATCATTTCATACAAATGGAATCGTATGGTGTGCATGTATTTTTGTGTGTCTGGCTTCTTTCTCAGTCAGCATGCCATAAGTAAAATTCACCCACGTCACTTCATAGTTCATGGGCTCCAGCTAGCCAACTAAGAAAGATGATTTGTAGAGTTCCAGCCTTAGCATAACAAACCTGAACATAGAAAGCTAAGATTGAGGCAGATTCACAATAGTTTAATAAATGCCACAAGCAAAGAAGTGAGTATTAAGGCTACTATCATCATTGATAGGGCATGGTCAAGAATGAAGGGAAGATAGACAAAAGAGCCTGGATTAAACAAATACAAAATAATTTTTTACTTCAAAATGTTGTGGTAGACTGAGACCAGAAGATAGCTTAAACAACTAACTAACCAGAGTGGAAACACAGAGATATTGATACCAAAGTTTGGAAGCTATTCCCACTAACTATAATTGTTCAACTATGGTTGAACTAGATTGGAAAAGTAATTATGGGCTTACTCATACTGGTGAAATCAAAAAAGACTTACCAGCAGAAACATAGAAAGAAATTCCATTTATTTTCTGACTTTAAAGTCTGACCCAGAGACTCAGACCTCCACTAACTGGAAAACCAGAATGTTATCATTATGTTGTACAATTGATACAGTTTGAAGAGGATTTTTGTACTCTTGCCCATAGTTTTATAGCCATTTGGGAATTGTAATGGTAAGAAATCAATGCAGCAGGGAGTCAGGAAGACTGCAAGTGGTGAAGAAGGATACAACATTGCAACCTAGAAGCACTTTCATCCAAAATAAAGCACTTTCAGTGGGGTGGAAATGAGAACATTCCCAGAAATAGTACATTCTCAGCATCCTGCTATTCCTTATTTTTGATTATCCGAAAACCAAACAATGGTCTCAGTTAGAGCTTAGTACAGGAAACCTATGTTCTATGGATGTGGTTGGCTTATGGAAATAGGACAGAACACTGCATTTTGTAAACCAAATTTCAGGTTTAGATATGAGGAGGGGATTCAATTAGTGCTTATATGAAAAGGTGTGCCAGATAAGGCACATTTTCACATCTCAATTGATGAAATGATGCACGTGAATGAGTTTCTATTTGGCCAATCTATAATTAAAAAATTAAAGAAAAACAAAGGGCAAAATTCCTTTGAAATTCTAGGTAAAGTGAAGTAAATAAGGAATTATCAGGAAGGAAAAAAAAGAGAATTATCAGGAAGATGCAACAGAAGAGCAAATATTTGAAAATCATCTATGGCAAGAACCCCCCAAAATTAGGATATTTTTGTTACAGAAAAAAAGTGGCCTTTATAAAAGAAGAACATAAACCAGTAAGCATGAAATAGGTAGCTTGCCTAGATCTAAGAACTTTTGGTTGTAAGAAATAAAAATCCACTTCCACCAAGATTAAGGTGGGGAAAACTACATAGGAGATTTTGTGAAAGGATCCAGGCTGTGCCAGGGAATTCAAGAGCAGCAAGTCCTCAAAGGGTTTGTGTCTAGGCAGTGGGAACTATTTGGCAACCTCTAGCATGATGGTCATTCTGTTTGCCTTTCAGGCTTATGCCTTCACATTTGCTTTGCTTTTCTCTCCACAGAGCAGTTGCTCATGCAGCACAGGCCTAACAATGTTCTGACCATAGCAACCTGAGCCCTGGAGCAAATATCACTCACCAGATATTACTTGTTCCCTAGGAGGCTTTTATATTCCTACCTCTCTCAGTAATCAGGTACGGGCTGTCCCAGTGTGTGAACTTGCAGGCAGCTCTCTTCTGCTGAGAGGAGGGATGAAGGAGATGAGCCACTAATGCTTTCTTGAAGTGTTCCATCTAGATGGAGGATGTCTGTGACTACCACAATCTGCCCCTGTGCCTCTTGGATCTACTTCCCCATATACTTTCAGTGATAAGCTCCTCCATGAGTCCATGGGGCTCTTTCCCAGAAGGGAATCAGAAGACAGAAGTTAGTTGGATGAACTACAGACTCAATACTGTGGTTATTCTCCAGGCCCAGCTAACAGTCGTGGATTCTTTCTTTCACCATCAGTCTCCTGCATCTTCATCCTCAGCTACTACTGGCATTCAAGATGACTTAATGATTGGGTCCATACCCCCAGTCTCGGGGATCTGACTGCCTTATCATCATAACTTCTCAAGGTGAGTTGCTGTATTTGTCTTTTTATAGTCACAATTGCACAAGGAATTACCAAGAGGTACCTAACTGTATTACCTGGCTTCCATACATAGTCATAACTTCTCTTACTTTTTCATGATGATCAGGATCAATTACCTCAGCTCAGATGGTGACTTTACTTCTTATCCACTCATCTCTGGCACACGGAACCCAAAGTCCCCAGGGGCAACTATAATTTATAGGTAAGCGGGACACTTGCTCTTTGCCCTGGCAAAAACATGAATCTTTTAGAAACCCGAAGACTCTATTCTAAAGAGCCAGGATTGCACAGATAGGAAGTATAAAGTTCCTTAGTGGGTGACTGGAATAATGGCCCCTGGGAATCCTTCTCATTCCTGTCCTTATATTCTAGAACCGGGTATTCTTTCTTTCAGGACACAGAGCCATATAAATGTTTTTGAATCAGTGTATATCCTGCCAACTATGGAATGATATCCCATTTTCAAAGAATATTGCTTCCAGAATGCTAACTTTCATGTGTATCGGCCATTGTTTCAATTGCATATTAGGTCAGTATATCCTGACTGATGTAGAATATAATTTGATCAATGGATCCCATGGCCATGGGTCTACTCATGTGCTTAAAAGTGTGTTTCTTGATCCCAGGGATTATTAGGTGGGATCCAACCCAATGGATTAAACACTCTGAAAACTCTCTAGTAGTTGTACTTGTTAAGGTCTTGAGACCAATAAAGATAAACTCATATCCAGAATATGTTTCTATGAGACCAAACTGGTCACTGTATTGGGATGGAAAGAACCTAATGCAGGTATTTTGCCAATGAGTGACTGGATTGTCTCCTAGAATAGTGCCACACTGGGCCCTCAGCACCGATCTTTATTTCTAGCAGGCTGGGTTTGACAACGGCAGTAACTAGATCAGTCTTAATGAGTGTCCATTCTTTTGGATCCATACATATTCTCTACTTCTGCCATAGTGACCACTTCTTTCTTGTACCTATTGTTAGTTCTGGGGTGGTCAATGACAGAATCTGTTAGATATTAATCTACCCAGTGATTTTGTCCTCTTGTTATTTAATTTAACATCCATTGTGGAATGTCTTCTGGTGGTTGTTAACATGTAATAGTTTGTGTCCATGCCAGTGTGTCATCTTTATGCTTCTCCTCCTGAATTCCTTGGTTCCAATCTTTTTCTTTCCAGGCCTTTGACCAAATGACCAAGCCATTTGCAACTGCCATATGACCATATGTTTGATAAACCTGGGTTCCCTTTATCATACGTAAATTAGACTATGTGATGGTGTTCTTGAAATTACCCATTGGGAGCATTTTTACTAAGCTCTGTCTTTGAAGATCCTCCTTGAGAGAAACATAACGTGGTCATCCTAAATTTTGAATTTTTAATCACATAGAAATTCAGGCTATCTATAACCAAATGGACTTTTTTTTCCCATTTTCCTAAAATGGTCCTAAGGAATGACCCATGTCTAAGTGTGAGTTGAAAAAAAGCACTGATGTAACAGTGTTGAATGCCATGGAGTTCTAGTCTACCTGCTTGTGCATCTTGCTTCTGCCTTATAGCCACAATCCTATATGTACCATTTCTTTATTAAAATGAATGGTGCTGGGTCCATATGACTTTATGATTTGGTGAATTTGATAGGATCTAGCTAATCATGGGCTGCTCTGGCCTTATGGTCAAATAGTACTGCATGGCCAAGTATTCCTTCTCTAAACTCCAGGATCTGTTTTTCACAAGGTTCATAATTCTCTACTGCTGACAACATCTTCTTGTTCCAGAACTCCAAGGGCCTGTGTTAAGATTTCCCACCAAGTGTTAACACAACCATTACATTTCCATTGACACCTCCTATACTACATGTTCTGTTGTATTATATAGGCCACATGATAGGGCTGCTACCTCTGAAGCCTAGACCTGATGCAGACCCTTGTCCTTCTTTGAATCCTACTTAAAGGTGGAAAACTCAAAAGTGTATGAATCATAACAATATTCACAGATATGGAACATATTGCCACCAGAAATCCTAAAACCTAACAGACATTATACTTCCTTCTTAATGGTACAACTACTAGCTGTGACTATTTCTGTTTTATATTTGAGAGGATGCCCTTGACGACTATTTCCCTAAATATTTTATGTATATGGTAGGTCACTGAGTATTCATAGTGCTTTTCTCACAGCCTATGGACCACGTATATCCTACTCATCCCATTGGTGGATTAGCCACATCTGACTCATCTGGGTCAATCAATAAGCATTACCTCATCAATAGAAAGGATAAGTGTGATATTCTGCAAGATTTCTAACTGGTGTAGAACAGAGAATGCTATGACAGAGGTGGGCCAAATTCCACATGTATACTGTTAGTGTTGCAGGGTGAGTCTTTTTGATCATGGAAATTGACACACAGTTCAGAGTACAAAACATTCACTAGGGAACAATACTTTTAAAAAGGAAAAGAGAGGAAGTAGGTTTGTGAAGAGGGATGAATTGAACCACAAAGCAATTTTACCACTTTGGTAAATACTGAAATGAATATCGCTCATGAGGTTTGTCCATCCGGGCTGATATGGCTAGGCATTTATACTCCCACTACACTCTGTCACCAGATATGGGTTGTCCCGGGAAAATCATGACCTGGAGCAAGATTTTTTTTTTCTTTTTCTTTCTTTCTTTCTTCACCCCCATTGACCCTGAAGAAGTTGACAGCTGCAGGCTGAGTGATAACTGTCTTTCCTGCAGGTGAACAGTACGTTTTTTTCTGAGTACTATTTAATTAACATATCTTACTACCTATCATAGAGAGCTATATCTTTATGAAAGAAGCTGTTTTAATTTTGTGCAGACACCCAAAAATGTATTTAATATAGGAGTAAAAAATGACCGGATAAGATGAAATTGAAAAAAGAAGATGGTAATAAAATAAGATAGGATTGCAAAAACTTCTTAAATAAACCAATTTAAAAAGAGAATTGACCCAGAATATTAAAATTTAAGATTTAAGTGCTCTGCCCAAATTTAAACAAAGTCAAAAGAGATGAAAGAAAGAGACTTTCATAAATATTAAGTCAAGGAAACAAAGAATTAATACCACAATTTTTTCCTTATATATTAATATTCTTTAAAGGAAAAAAAAAGATGCCAATGTATGTCACTTCTGTTTGAGTCATTTAATTGCCATCACAAGACCTTTTGCTCTTTCTTTCCCTACAACTTTGGGAATCGAAGCACATGTTGGGCTATCAGATCAAAGTAGCTGAACTCTGAACTAACACAAGGAGCACAACTGCCTTGAAAATTGTGTGGTTCTGCACATAACTCTTATTAAAAAAAGTAATCTTTTGTGGATTTCTGTAGTTGTTAATTACCACAACATAATTTAGTTGTATCAACTAATAAGGCATTGAGTTATATAAGACATTGAATTAAATAAGATATTTATCCTTCCACTACTCAGTTTTCTTATCTTCGAATGATTAATGATTATACATACCTCAAAGTTTTTCAAGTTTTAAATGAGCTAATCTAAGTAAAGTAGATCTGAAAGTTCCTGGCTCATATTCAGAGCTTATTAGGCAAAGGAACATTTACAGGACAGGAAAGTTAGCCACATGGGAGGAAAATGAGATGGGCCATAATTTGAGAATATAAAGGAGTAATGTGTTCAGTTTTAAAAAAGAAATTATCTGCTCCCTCAGTAATTTTATCACAAATGAACTTGTCTTTTACATGTGATGGCCACAAAAAATATTCTTCTTTTATTAGAACATAAAATTATAGACACTTTGAAAAATAGATATTAGACAAAAGCAAAAAGGTTAATCAACAAGATTAAGAACTCAAGATTGAAAGAATTATAAAAATGGCTTATCTAGACTTATCTCACCTGGTTTCAATCTGAGTTTAAAAAATCTTGTTAGGTGGTATTTTGTAAGTATTTCAGTTGAATTCCACACCTCTGGGGTAAAGCTAAGTTCTACCTGAATTTGTTTCCAATTTCTTCTCGTCCATCAAGGAATTAATAGAAAGAGGAGGGTACAGATATATTTTTGAATGAGTATCAGGCCTAATTTTTTTAAAAAAATATTTTGGTTGGAAGAGTTTAAAGCTAAGAATGATTTATATGTGTGGTAGGTTGAATAATGGCCTCCTGAATTGTCCCTGTTCATCCAGATCTCCAGAATAAAAAGAAAGTTTGTGGTTAAGTTAAAGATTTTGAGATGGGAAGATGGAATGTGGGTTATCCAGGTCAGCCCATAAGCACAGTGGTCTGTGTAAATGGGACACAGGAGGAGTTTGTCACACAGAAGGCAACGCAGCCATTAAAGCAGAGGAACAGGGAATGAGGCTTGAAGATGCTACACTTCCAGGTTTAAAAATGGAAGAAGGCATGAGCCAAAGAATGTAGGTGGCCCCCAGAAGCTGGAAAGGGCAAGGAAATGGAATGTCCCTAAACCACAATCCTAATGACCCATTTTAGACTTCTAACCTCCAGAATGTATATGTGTTGTTTAATTTGTTACAGAAGTAACCAGAAACAAATGCTTGTTATTTTGAAAGAGGATTTTTATGAAGAGCATTGAGGTTTTTTTTTAGTATTTTATTTATTTGTTTGTCGGAGAGAGAGAGAGAGCACAAACAGGGGGAGCAGTAGGCAGAGCGAGAGGCAAGCAGAGGGAGAAGCAGGTGCCCCTCTGAGCAAGGAGCCAGATGTCAGCTTGATCCCAGGATTCTGGGATCATGACCTCAGCCGAAGGCAGATGCTTATCCCACTGAGCCACTCAGGCATCCAGAGGTGGGTTTGTTTGTTTGTTTGTTTGTTTTTGTTGTTGTTTTTTAACAGTTGGGATTTGAGCTTGTTGATTTGTTGATTGTTATCAATATTTTGTGTCATTGAAATATTTTTGAATATTCAATTGTCGGTAATATAAGTAGTGTGATATACTTGTCATTTTTACCTTTAGTTCCTAAAATTAAAGTTTGTTTTCTCATTTTTATGAGCAAAAATAATCATACACAGCTAACATTTTATATTTCTTTGAATTACATGCCTGTGTGACTATACAGCTTATAGTCATATTCATGTAACACTAATAAATAAGCATATTTAATAAATCAAAAATAAAATTAAAATGGAAGAGACAGAACACACGTGAATAGAATATCTAATACCTTGACTTCCTTCAGCACTTCAGTGGGACATTTTGTAAATCCCCTGGCATTTTACTTCTTACATTAGAAAGCACTGTATTAGATAACCAGTACAGATCACTTCCTACTGTTTAATGATTCTCTCCTTTTTCTACTGTGAGATATTAATGCTAAATGTAGTACAGATTTAGTTAGATGCTATGGGGTATGATACTGAATAAGGAATGTGACTAATCCTCATTGTGTATTCCCAAGCTGACTCTTAATACTCTATTTTCATGTCTCTTGAGCACTATAGCTTATTAAAACTGTCTATTTCTGCAATGTTTCAGTGAAAGTTATTATGATGCAATGCATTTTCTTTCTCAATTTGCAAAGGTGACGAACTAAAATTATATGATCATTTTTGGCTAATGACATTAATTTATCTGTATGAATATATATTTTTGAAAAATCACATGCTGTTATGGCAGGAAATAAGATTAAGTTTCTCACATTTTGAAAAATCAGATAATATACATGCCACAACTAAAAAGACATTTTGTTGAATGAGTCTATTTTAATCTCAGTATGATGATGCCAATCTTGTGGTTTTTCATATTAGAGTGAAATGTAGAACAGAGCTTTTCTATTTCTAAAAATCCTGGGCTTCTTTCAAAGTTTCTGGCCTTCAGACACCCTAAGTGACCTAACCCATCATTACAATGAGCCTTAATTTACATGAAAGAGGAAAAAAAAAACCATAGTTGCTGCCATTAATGAAATGGCTCCAAACTATCTGCCAACATTGAATAATTTAAGTGAGAAATGACTTAAAAAGGACTGTGGTGTTTTGAAATTTAAACATCTGCTAAAGCTTGCTTTTCACAAAGGACCCTAGTAACCTCCCATATAGCATAACCAAATTTCTGGCAGTGATATTAAAGTTGTTAATAACAAAAACAGAAATAATGGGCAATCCCCATTAATGCATCTTTGCCTTCAACCTTAAACTGATTTTTTTCCCTTAAGATGAGTTATTTTGCTACCTTTGTATAAAATTATGTTTACAGACTATTATGGGTTTCATCTTGCAATCAATACCCAGAAATCATCTCTATTGCATAAGATTCATGTGGACACTGATAACTACAAAGTATTGCATCTAACTGACACAAAGAGTAGGACTGTCTGAAAATAACCCTGAAGATTTACTTTGGCTGTATGGAAAATGATCCAAGGGGATCTGGAGGGAAATGGCACCACCATACTATTCTGGCAACCTTACATGTATCTACCCAGGGAATTGAAGCAAAAGCTTGAAGCACTGTTGTCTAAATCTTGGCAAATTTCCTTGTGGTATCCTCAGGACAAGAGAAGATGGGAGGCTAGTGAGGCACTACCTGGCTATCTCTCACCTGCCCCTCTTTTCCCCTGGGATACCATACTGAGACAGTTTCTCATTGCCTCCAAGGTTCTAAAGAGGTATCTCCATTTGGTTCAAGATATAGCTACAGACTGTGAAACCAAGGAGTTTCAGGTGAGAATTGATTCTCAACGGGTTTTCCCACAACTGGCAGTGCAACCATTTGGTGCCTTTTGTTTCAGTGTCATCCCTTTTGATATGTAAGTTATGAATATAACCACCTTTCACTATTTCTTCCTTTCACTGTATATATCAAGTAATAAACTGAGTCTTAAAATGATTATTTTATCTTTACTGGTTGCACTGTCAGAATTGGCCTTGGCCTTGCTTACTGTGGTCTCACCTTCACAGGACCATGACCATCTTTCTTCTAACAGGAGTGGCTGCAATAACATTTATCTCCTGCAGAACTGAGAGGGATTCAATTTTCAAGAGGTCTTTATTTTCAGACAACTCTTGAAAATAAGTGCAAGCCAATCCAGACTTCCTGGCATCCAAACCTGTAACTTGTGTGTGTACCTCCATGGATTAGACTGCTTACCCTGAGAAAATCTTTTCACTAGAATGTAAGTCCATCTTGTGTGCCTGGTAGATCACATGATCATCAGTATGTCCCCCTGAGGAATGATGAGAAGATGGGCAAAATACACCTGTTCTTCCTTTGTTGAGTCGTGCTTCTAAAATTCTCCTTATTCTAAGTCCATTCTATTGAAGGTATGAAAATTTTCCTGACACCTAAGGCATGAGAGGTAGCTACCTTGATGAAATAGATATTTTAGAACCCTAATATTTAAGGAAATAGGCTTTTATGGACTGAATTGTGTCCTTCTAAAATTGATATGTTGAAACTTTAAATGTAAGTACTTCAGAATGTGACTGTGTTTGGAGACAGGGCCTTTAAAGAGGTAATTAGGGAGAAAGGAAGTCATATGAGTGGGCCCTAATTCAACTGACTGGTGTTTACATAAAAAGAGGCAATCTGGACATGTAAGGAGATACCAGAGATGTATGTGCACAGAGGACCAACACATGAAGAGGCAAAGAGTAAAATCAAAGGGCAAAGGGCAGCCATCCATCTAAAAACTAAGAGAAGCCGCAGAAGGAGTCAAATCTGCTGATACATTGATATTGAACTTCAAGCCCTCAGAACCTTGGGAAAATAAATTTTTGTTTTTTAAGCCACCCACTCTGTTATATTTTGTTATGGTGACCCTCAAAAATGGATACACATGCTAAATAGGAAGGAACATAATGGAGCTGAAATTATGAATGTACTGACGTAAGAAAAATCACATTTATAGAAATTCTTTCTGCAATAACTATCAGCTTCTACTTGCTTTTGAACTTAGAAAACCCAGCTCATATAGAGAGGGCCACCTTAGGAGCGAGAGATGTCAAGCCTCATTATGCTGATACTTTCTTAGGTTAGAGAGTTGATGCTCTAGCTGAAACTTCTGACTCTGGCCACACCACGGTAATGCTTGAAACTAAAATATGCCATGTTTTTAAATTTCTGAACCATCTGAAATCTGAAAATGGTGGGCTTTTCGATATAAAAACAATTCAGCAATAACAGATTCTCAGGATGTTCAGAGAATCTTCCATGTCCCTTCCCATCCATAGACATCTGCTATTTTTGTCCCTTCAAAAACTGGTGTAAAAAGTTCTACTTTTTACTACTACCTTTAACTCTTCTTTGTTCACACATCTTAGTAGGGGAGTTTTGTCACTGAATGGGACTGTAATCGGAAAGGGATAATCCACCCTCAATTGCTTCCTGGGTACTGATTAGGATGAACAAGATGGGAGTTATATTCATATATGTCGGGTTTCTGTCCTCACCATTCTTAGGTATGATGCTTCATTCTTTTTCCTAAAGGCAACAGCAGGTCAGCCTGATTGTTTTATACTCGAGTGGCAGCTTAGAAAAAAGGTTCAGTTACCTGGATTCTAAGTTAAATCAGCATAGTCCTAGATCATAAAGATAAAAACCACATAGTTGAATATACTACTGTGTGTCATGTCCACCGATTTTGTCCACAAAATATTTGATCACTACACTCCTTCACCTTATAGGTAAGTTTATAGAAAGCAGTGGAAGATGGCTCCTGATCTTGCATCTTCTGAAACAAAACACCTGTCAAGACAGCTGTACTATCTTCTCCATGCCCATTTATATGGCTGTCACTTAGTCATTTCATATGGAGAGGAAGGCTCCCTGGCTGATAATGTATACAGTCTAAATTGAGCTTAACACCCTCAGTAGGCTCCCCAGAAACAAAGACTAATCCAATTTATTCAAACTAAACTGGGGATTTCTGGATTATAGTTCCTGCCTCCTTTCTAAAAACATATCTGACTTGTTCATCCAATGTCTAAGGAAATACTCCTCTTGCTCTGGAAGACTTACATCTATCCTCAGTTTGCGGGCCTGTTTTGGATGTCGATATGCCCTAGAATTCATTTTTGGAGGCAAAGATGGCATCTGTAATTGGTACTACATCCAAGTACTACACCCTGTGGCACTGGATTAATGCCTAGGGCCATGTGGAATAGCCAGTTCAGAAACCTGAGGAGAACAGTACAAGGTTTTCTAAGGTGTACCCTGATTTGTTCAGCTGGTTAAGACCAAGATGTTAGGGCATATTTGAAATATAAAGGCAGGCCTCATCCTGCTGCTTGGAGTCATGTCAATAACAGTCTAAAGAAAATGCTGAAAGAGAAAAATTGAACAGGTTTGGTTCCAGCCACTCACTATCAGATTAGTCACAATAGTCCTCGGAGAGGTGTACTTACGAGGAAATTTCCCAGCAATCAAGATCAAAAAAACGAAGGGCAGATATTGTTGGGAGAAAAACCCCGATGGATTTTTTTTTTTTTTTTTCTGCATCTTGGTATAGATTCCTTTCAGTGATGTTTACACAGCAAAGAGGCTTGGGAGATAGAAATGATGTCTCCCTTCAACACAAAGAGCAGATTTGTTAACTGTCTAGTAGAGTAAAATAATATTTATTTCTGGAGCAAAGGAAGTCATTCTTAGTGGCTATAATAGAAGATGAGTTCCCTAAGTTCACAGTTTTTCCTGTTAACTCATGTGCAAGCTTCACCAGGCCATCTTTGGCATGCCCTGTGGATGTTCGAATCTGAGTAACTTTCTCAAGAAAATGCTGATATTCTGGCTACTGAAATTGTTGTGTCTAATAAAGTAATTTGTGCCTCACCTAGGAATGTCATATCTTGCTAATATCCATGAAACAGAGGCAGGCTAACTTGTCAGGTTGCAAGAAGAATGTCTATGCCTCTTCTCAGTATTTGATATTCTGAAACATGCTGCGAATACAGATAGTCCAGTTCTTATTCTTTAAAAAAAAAAGAAAAAGAAAGAAAAAAAAGGAAATTATTATAAAACCTAAAGAGACGATATCCAGTCATTACTTAATATTATCTCAAGTAGAAAATTAAAAGAAACTTGCCTAAAACTCCCTAAGAATATGTTCATCTTTGGGATTTTTAAAATTCTTTCTTTGGTACTTTTATATTAAAATTTTTTAATTAATTTAGTTTAAAGCATGGAAAAAAGAGTATCCCCTGTTCTTTGGGAAATAAGCCTGTAAGAAATTGAGCAAAAGCACTATTGAATAATGCAATAGAAAGGGTAGGTCTGTTGATGCAAAGGACTCTGGGAACTGGTATGAAGGGAAAAGGCCCCCAAACCCCTATCGCTAATTCAGCTTGTTCTCATAACCTGCAGGCCCACATGTTGAGGGTAGTATTCATCCTGCTTGCATTGGTATTGCTGTGAACATGTGAAATAACATTATGTGAGCTGGTTAAAGCTGCTGTCCCATACACTTAAGCATCATCTTCTTGGAATAGAGTCCTTGCTCCAGCCCTGCTATGATGGACTGCCAACCGTCCAGCACTTAAGCTCTTCTTTCCTTCCCTCCTGGCCAGCAGGACCTTCTTCCAGGGGATTAGCTATCCACCCTGATTAGCCATGACTGCCTGTGCTATACCAGTTATTAAATTCTTTGAATATTATGACCAATTATTCACTTAGAGATCATACCAAATTCTCAGTTAATATATCCAAAATCAATGTCCTTTTCTTCCCTCCAAAACATATTTTCCTCCTCCACTGAATTCTAACTAAGGGGTAGTCACCCTAAATCCAAGCAACATGATGCCCAAGAATTTTTTATATATATATTTTCTCTCTTCTCCACATTTAAATCCTTCTTACTCTGCTTGTTATCCCTGTAATATACTTCTTACTTCTTCCTTATCCTCTTTATCACTGCCTATTTCCCTCTGCCTGTTTCATCCTCCTCCAATCCATACATGCTCAAGACAGCTACTAGAACAATCTTTCTAAAATACAGTCTTATTTGGCTATTCTCTTTTAAATTCTCAATAGCTTCAGTATAAATTTTTCACCTGGAATTTTGAGGTCTGGTCTCTGATGACCTATTTAACCCATTTCTTACCTGTCCATCATTCATACTTTTGCTCCAGCCATAGCTGATTACTTGTTACTCTCTATGGTTGTTCCATTCTCTTAAGACCTTTGAAACCTTTACCACCAACAACAATTTCTTCACTTCCCCATGTTAGTTTCCATGCAACTTTAAAAAGTAGTTGAATAAACAACATCTCTTCTCACTTGTATTATGCAATTTCTATATTTTATTCTGTATTTGTTGTTTGGTTACTTTTTCCAGCTCTTATGGTTCTTTTCAGTGTTGGTTCATGACACACTGTAATATCTCAATAAAGGTTTGTTAAGTGAATACATTTATTCCTACTGAAATACCTTAAAACTTAACTGTGGGTATTGTGTCAATTCTTAAAACTGTACACAGCAGTGTTATGTACTAAAAAATGCTGAAATCTTGATAAAGAGAGTAGCTATCACGTTTTCATCATATCAGAGAGTATTCATGGTAATATGATACAAATAAAATATCAATAAAAACCAAAGATGTCCAAGCTATGGGAAACCCCAGGAAAATATAATAATGGATCTTTGCACTATTGTGGACATAGTCCCCGAGGCTCCACATCCTCTCCTCAGAATATTCATATATATAAGGCCCATAAAAATTAAGGACAAATTTTCTCATGAAAATGAAGTTGTACTCCAATAAATTATTTTCCTTTGATTTAGGTTCGGAGAATGCTCCCTCATTTTATAATTGTTTTTAGTATTTAAAAAATTTTTTTAATGTTTAAAAATTCAAAAAAATATTGTATTTATTTATTTGACACAGAGAGATCACAAGTAGGCAGAGAGGCAGAGAGAGAGGAGGAAGCAGGCTCCCCACTGAGCAGAGAGTCCAATGTAGGGCTGGATCCCAGGACCCTGAGACCATGACCTGAGCCGAAGGCAGAGGCTTAACCCACTGAGACACCTAGGTGTCCGATATAATTGTTTTTTTTTTTTAACTTTATTTAGGCTTTATTTAAACATATAATGTAACCCCAACACCCTCTCCCAACCCCTCTTCCCCCCACCCCCCTCAGTTTGTTTTATGACATTAAGAGTCTCTTTTGGTTTGTCTCCCTCCCGATCCCATCTTCTTTCATTTTTACTTTTCCTACCACCTTAACCGCCACCCCCCGTTGCATCTCCACTTCCTCATATCAGGGAGATCATGTGATAGTTGTCTTTCTCCAGTTGACTTATTTCGCTAAGCATAATACGCTCTAGTTCCATCCATGTCGTCGCAAATGGTAAGATTTCATTTCTTTTGATGGCTGCATAGTATTCCATTGTATATATATACCACCTCTTCTTTATCCATTCATCTGTTGATGGACATCTAGGTTCTTTCCATAACTTGGCTATTGTGGACATTGCTGCTATAAACATTCGGGTACACGTGCCCCTTTGGATCACTACGTTTGTATCTTTAGGGTAAATACCCAGTAGTGCAATTGCTGGGTTATAAGGTAGCTCTATTTTCAATTTTTTGAGAAACCTCCATGCTGTTTTCCAGAGTGGTTGCACCAGCTTGCATTCCCACCAAGAGTATAGGAGGGTTCCCCTTTCTCCACATCCTCGCCAGCATCTGTCATTTCCTGACTTGTTCATTTTAGCCATTCTGACTGGTGTGAGGTGGTATCTCATTGTGGTTTTGATTTGTATTTCCCTGATGCCCAGTGATGTGGAGCACTTTTTCATGTGTCTGTTGGCCATCTGGATGTCTTCTTTGCAGAAATGTCTGTTCATGTCCTCTGCCCATTTCTTGATTGGATTATTTGTTCTTTGGGTGTTGAGTTTGCTAAGCTCTTTGTAGATTTTGGATACTAGCCCTTTATCTGATATGTCATTTGCAAATATCTTTTCCCACTCTGTCAGTTGTCTTTTGGTTTTGTTGACTGTTTCCTTTGCTGTGCAAAAGCTTTTGATCTTGATGAAGTCCCAATAGTTCATTTTTTCCCTTGCTTCCCTTGCCTTTGGCGTTGTTCCTAGGAAGAAGTTGCTGCGGCTGAGGTCGAAGAGGTTGCTGCCTGTGTTCTCCTCAAGGATTTTGATGGATTCCTTTCTCACGTTGAGGTCCTTCATCCATTTTGAGTCTATTTTCGTGTGTGGTGTAAGGAAATGGTCCAATTTCATTTTTCTGCATGTGGCTGTCCAATTTTCCCAACACCATTTGTTGAAGAGGCTGTCTTTTTTCCATTGGATGTTCTTTCCTGCTTTGTCGAAGATTAGTTGACCATAGAGTTGAGGGTCTATTTCTGGGCTCTCTATTCTGTTCCATTGATCTATGTGTCTGTTTTTGTGCCAGTACCATACTGTCTTAATGATGACAGCTTTGTAGTAGAGCTTGAAGTCGGGAATTGTGATGCCACCAACTTTGGTTTTCTTTTTCAATATTCCTTTGACTATTCGAGGTCTTTTCTGGTTCCATATAAATTTTAGGATTATTTGTTCCAATTCTTTGAAAAAATTGGATGGGATTTTGATAGGCATTGCATTAAATGTGTAGATAGCTTTAGGTACCATAGACATTTTCACAATATTTATTCTTCCAATCCATGAGCATGGAACATTTTTCCATTTCTTTGTGTCTTCCTCAATTTCTTTCATGAGTACTTTATAGTTTTCTGAGTATAGATTCTTTGCCTCTTTGGTTAGGTTTATTCCTAGGTATCTTATGGTTTTGGGTGTAATTGTAAATGGGATTGACTCCTTAATTTCTCTTTCTTCTGTCTTGTTGTTGGTGTAAAGAAATGCAACTGATTTCTGTGCATTGATTTTATATCCTGACACTTTACTGAATTTCTGTACAAGCTCTAGCAGTTTTGGAGTGGAGCCTTTTGGGTTTTCCACATATACTATCATATCATCTGCAAAGAGCGATAGTTTGATTTCTTCTTTGCTGATTTGGATGCCTTTAATTTCTTTTTGTTGTCTGATTGCTGAGGCTAGGACTTCTAGTACTATGTTGAATAGCAGTGGTGATAGCGGACATCCCTGCCGTGTTCCTGACCTTAGCAGAAAAGCTCTCAGTTTTTCTCCATTGAGAATGATACTTGCCGTGGGTTTTTCATAGATGGCTTTGATAATATTGAGGTATGTGCCTTCTATCCCTACACTTTGAAGAGTTTTGATTAGGAAGGGATGTTGTACTTTGTCAAATGTTTTTTCAGCATCTATTGAGAGTATCATATGGTTCTTGTTCTTTCTTTTGTTAATGTACTGTATCACATTGATTGATTTGCGGATGTTGAACCAACCCTGCTGCCCTGGAATAAATCCCACTTGGTCGTGGTGAATAATCCTTTTAATGTACTGTTGGATCCTATTGGCTAGTATTTTGGTGAGAATTTTCGCATCTGTGTTCATCAAGGGTATTGGTCTGTAATTCTCTTTTTTGATGGGATCCTTGTCTGGTTTGGGGATCAAGGTGATGCTGGCCTCATAAAATGAGTTTGGAAGTTTTCCTTCCATTTCTATTTTTTGGAACAGTTTCAGGAGAATAGGAATTAATTCTTCTTTAAATGTTTGGTAGAATTCCCCTGGGAAGCCATCTGGCCCTGGGCTTTTGTTTGTTGGGAGATTTTGGATGACTGTTTCAATCTCCTTACTGGTTATGGGCCTATTCAGGTTTTCTATTTCTTCCTGGTTCAGTTTTGGCAGTTTATATGTCTCTAGGAAAGCATCCATTTCTTCCAGATTGTCAAATTTGTTGGCATAGAGTTGCTCATAATATGTTCTTATGATTGTTTGTATTTCTTTGGTGTTGGTTGTGATCTCTCCTCTTTCATTCATGATTTTATTTATTTGGGTCCTTTCTCTTTTCTTTTGGATAAGTCTGGCCAGGGGTTTATCAATCTTATTAATTCTTTCAAAGAACCAGCTCCTAGTTTCATTGATTTGTTCTATTGTTTTTTTGGTTTCTATTTCATTGATTTCTGCTTTGATCTTTATTATTTCTCTTCTCCTGCTGGGTTTAGGCTTTCTTTGTTGTTCTCTCTCGAGTTCCTTAAGGTGTAGGGTTAGGTTGTGTATTTGAGACCTTTCCTGTTTCTTGAGATAGGCTTGTATCGCTATATATTTTCCTCTCAGGACTGCCTTTGCTGTGTCCCACAGATTTTGGACCGTTGTGTTTTCATTATCATTTGTTTCCATGGTTTTTTTCAATTCTTCTTTAATTTCCTGGTTGACCCATTCATTTTTTAGAAGGATGCTGTTGAGTCTCCATGTATTTGTGCTCTTTCCACATTTCCTCTTGTGATTGAGTTCTAGCTTCAGAGCATTGTGGTCTGAAAATATGCAGGGAATGATCCCAACCTTTTGATACCTATTGAGACCTGATTTATGACCCAGGATGTGATCTATTCTGGAGAATGTTCCATGGGCACTAGAGAAGAACGTGTATTCTGTTGCTTTGGGGTAGAATGTTCTGAATATATCTGTGATGTCCATCTCGTCCAGTGTGTCATTTAAGACCTTTATTTCCTTGTTGATCTTTTGCTTGGATGATCTGTCCATTTCAGTGAGGGGTGGATTAAAGTCTCCAACTATTATTGTATTCTTGTCAATGTGTTTCTTTGATTTTGTTATTAATTGGTTTATATAGTTGGCTGCTCCCATGTTAGGGGCATAGATATTTAAAATTGTTAGATCTTCTTGTTGGACAGACCCTTTGAGTATGATGAAGTGTCCTTCCTCATCTCTTATTATAGTCTTTGGCTTAAAATCTAATTGATCTGATATAAGGATTGCCACCCCAGCTTTCTTCTGATGTCCATTAGCATGGTAAATTGTTTTCCACCCCCCTCACTTTCAATCTGGAGGTGTCTTCAGGTCTAAGATGAGTTTCTTGTAGGCAGCATATGGATGGGTTTTGTTTTTTTTTTTATCCATTCTGAAACCCTGTGTCTTTTGATTGGGGCATTTAGCCCATTTACATTCAGGGTAACTATTGAGAGATATGAATTTAGTGCCATTGTATTGCCTGTATGGTGATTGTTACTGTATAATGTCTCTGTTCCTTTCTGGTAATACTTTTAGGGTCTCTCTTTGCTTAGAGGATCCCTTTCAATATTTCCTGTAGAGCTGGTTTGGTGTTTACAAACTCTTTCAGTTTTTGTTTGTCCTGGAAGCTTTTAATCTCTCCTTCTATTTTCAATGATAACCTAGCTGGATAAAGTATTCTTGGCTGCATGTTTTTCTCGTTTAGTGCTCTGAATATATCATGCCAGTTCTTTCTGGCCTGCCAGGTCTCTGTGGATAATCTGCTGCCAATCTAATATTTTTACCATTGTACGTTACAGACTTCTTGTCCCGTGCTGCTTTCAGGATTTTCTCTTTGTCGCTAAGACTTGTAAATTTTACTTTTAGATGGCGGGGTGTGGGTCGGTTCCTACTGATTTTGAGAGGTGTTCTCTGGGCCTCCTGGATTTTGATGCTTGTTCCCCTTGCTATATTAGGGAAATTCTCTACAATAATCCTCTCCAGTATACCTTCTGCTCCTATTTCTCTTTCTTCTTCTTCTGGAATCCCAATTATTCTAATGTTGTTTCGTCTTATGGCATCACTTATCTCTCGAATTCTTCCCTCGTGGTCCAGTAGTTGTTTGTCTCTCTTTTGGTCTGCTTCTTTATTCCCTGCCATTTGGTCTTCTATATCACTAATTCTGTCTTCTGCCTCATTTATCCTAGCAGTAAGAGCCTCCATTTTTGATTGCACCTCATTAATAGCTTTTTTTATTTCAACTTGATTAGACTTTAGTTCTTTTATTTCTCCAGAAAGGGTTTTTATTTCTCCTGACAGGGTTTCTCTAATATCTTCCATGCCTTTTTCGAGCCCGGCTAGAACCTTGAGAATCGTCATCCTGAATTCCAGATCTGACATATTACCAATGTCTGTATTGATTAGGTCCCTAGCCTTCGGTCCTGTCTCCTGCTCTTTATTTGTGGTGAGTTTTTCCGCCTTGTTATTTTGTCCAGATAAGAATCCACTGTTCTCCTTGTTAAGTGAACTTGGTCTTGGCTGGATTTCTTTGATCTTCTTGGGGAGGGGCCTGTTGTAGTGATTCTCAGGTGTCTTTGCCCCAGACGGAGTTGCACCGCCCTTACCAGGGGCCGGGCTAAGTAATCCTCTCAGGTTTGCTTTCAGGAGCTTTTTTTTTTCCCCTGAATGCTTTCCGTAGAGTTCCCGAGGACGGGAATAACAATGGCGGCCTCCCAATCTCCGGTTCAGAGGAGCCGAGAGCTAGGGGCCCCAGTCTTCAGTGCACCTTCATAGAAAAGCGTTTAATCCCTCCGGTCTCCCCAGCCCACGTTTGCGCCCGGAGACCGCGCGCGCCCGGAGCCCCCACGCGCGCCTGGAGACTGGCGCGCCCGCAGACCGCGCTCAGAGAAAGTCGTGCGTCATCAGTCCCGTCTCACTGGCTTCTGGGAGTGCTCGGAGCTCACCCAGCCTGTGATCAAGTGTCTCTGTCTCTGGCAGAGTCCCACCTGGAGTCTCCGGAGCCCGTAGATCCCTGAGCTCTCCCGGGTCGGAGTCTCCCCGGATCTTGTGGGGACCCCTCGCACAGAGCACCGGCCAGTGCCACAGAGCACCGGTCCGTGCCACAGACCACTAGGAAATCTCGGCTCTGTCTCCGCAGCCGACTTCCCCGCTCTAATACCTGTGAGCTCTGCGACACTCAGACACCCCTGATCCTTCTGTGACCCCGTGGGACCTGAGTCCACGCTGTCCCCACAAGGTCTTCACCCCAGTTTAGCCTCTGGAGCGATGTCCCTCTGTGGAGCCGACTTTTAAAAGTTCTGATTTTGTGCTCCGCCACTTGCCGGGAGCCGGCCCCTCCCCCTGGGGTCTATCTTCCCGTCGCGTTGGATTCCCTTCTCCACTAGTCCTACCTTTTAGAAAGTGGTCGATTTTCTGTTCCTAGAATTGTTGTTTTTCTTCTCTTCGATCTCCTGTTGGATTTGAAGGTGTTTGGAATGGTTTGATAGGCTATCTAGCTGATCTCCTGCTGGCTGATGTCATCTCAGCCTCCTACTTCTCCACCATCTTGACTCCTCCCCCCCATATAATTGTTTTTAGTATTTATTTAACAATAAACATTTTAGGAATGAGAAGACCTAAAGAGTGATTGTCCTAGAATGTGAAAGTGTTTAAGTATGTCAGTAGAAACTGGTTGATGATTTGCCTTAAATGTTTAAAAAATATGTCATTTACCTTTATTTGGTACTAATTTCAAACTTCTATCTGTATTGAATTTAATGGACTAGAAATAAGGCTATGAAGTGGGTCATGGATAACTAGCCA
This sequence comes from Taxidea taxus jeffersonii, assembly GCA_003697995.1. Lineage (NCBI taxonomy): Eukaryota > Metazoa > Chordata > Mammalia > Carnivora > Mustelidae > Taxidea > Taxidea taxus. The sequence goes on from ML112455.1 coordinate 28,350, forward strand.
TCCCAACCTCAACCAGAATAGTTTCTTTTTCTTGGTCGGGAGGGGGAAATTCCAGTTATACATTTTAATTTCAAGGCCATCTGTGTATGTTTTCATAGTATTTCTTTACATGGAATGGTTTCAAGGTTTAAGGTTGGTGAAGAATAAGATGCTGATATCTGTGGAAACCTTCAGTAGTTTATCCAGGTAATTTCTGAGTGAGCAGATGCAGTCCTTGTGGATTATGAAAACTCTTCCTAGCCGATGTGTTGGTGAATTACATTAAATTAAAGTGGAAGAAACTCTGTATTCTGGTGAATTTTTAAGCTACATCAATGCTGTTACCAAAGATTATTATAGTGTTGCTTAAGTTATTGTATAGGCATTTTCTTATTCTTTTCCTTCCTGGCAGCTAAATTTAATTACATTGAGTTAGGGAAAAATTATTGTATACCCATAAGGGTCAAAAGAGAAACTATATGTTTCAGCTTTCTGTCCAGTTATTTAAACTTCATACTTTTGGATTTTTTCCCTCTGTCTTATATTGAAACCATGACTTGGTCTTATCCATTTTTCTTAACTGAAGATTCGAGAGCTGTGGATATTTAAAATATTGCTACTTGGTTTTGTTTGGCCAAAGCACATTCCAAAATCAACATGGACTCAGGGAAATCAGGCAAGTGATTTTCTTTTAGTTGGAAAATGTATCCAAATTCTGTAGTCTTGGAATGTGTCTCCGCATCTAAAGAAGGGAACAACTTCCACAGTGATTTATTTGTCACCTCAGAAAATAATGTGAATAACTAACGTATCACAGCTGCTGGGAAGCTTAAATCCTTCTTATTTGAAAATGTATCCATATCTTAGACTGTTGGACTACAATATTTCTCGGCGAAATTATGTCATAATCTCTGATTCCACGTGGCTCAGAGACATTTGATTAAGTCAGCTTTCCTTCAGGTTCCCTATAAACTGACATTCTGATTCCAGAAAATGGCACTTTTAAAAAAGATAATCATCATTCCAGAAGCTATTATGTTCTATTGACGTTAAATGATTTTATATGGCATACACCCTGGATTTTGAACAAAGAACTTCCTGACCACTGTAGACAACACAAATAACATATTTTTATGTTGGTCATTGTAGGGAATTCTCTCTTGCTACTCTCAAAGACCTGAAATTTGGGAAAAAAGGGAGACTCCTTAGAGGACAATAATTAGATCCCAGTCTCTTCCTCTACATCTGTTTTCCATTCTACTATAATATCTGGTGCCATGTCACAACTATTAGGGTTATGTTATTCATGTGCACTTATTTTTTAAAATTAAAAATCCTCAGATATAACTTTAACCTAATTAAAATTCCACTAACAACTTTGTCAGAATGTTCTGCAAATATATGATTTTACAAATTTGATGCATATTGCTTTGCATATCATTTGCCAGTTGTTCACACAATCTTTATTATAGATTGACCTACAATATCCTGCACACAATCAGCACCCCAAACACACTTTATTCGATAAGATGTGTAATGAATGATAATTGCCAGGATGCTTAGGGTCATAGAACTTATTTATGGCAGGAATTGAAAATACCTCCCTACATTTACCGGGCAGAAACTTTGAGTGAAGGTATTAGGATGCAGATTCTTGTTCTAACATTGAGGGTGGTGGGTTGCAGAGAAAATTATGGCATTGGTTTTGTCAAGTTTCTAATATTTCAAAAAAGTTAACATTGTTATTTTTATATAACATCTTCCATTGTCAAAATATTGACTAATTTTTTAAAAATTCCACAGATCAAACAAAACATATCTGAAGGTCAAATCTTGCCCTTAGGCTACCCATTTGCCATATCTAATTTAGGGATTATTTGTTGCTTTTGATTTTTGTTCTTCCTTTTTTTGATGAGTGGTTACTCCTACATATAATCTGAGACTATTTGGTGAGAAAAATAATTTGAAATAAGGAAATCATTTTGCGATTCGTAGGACAACTAGCAAAGAATATTTAATTTTTTTTCAAAATGTTGGAATCTATAGTTAGATTTTATGGAAATGACACGTTCCCTTTTACTACTTAACCACATACATTTGTGAAATGCTATAAAGTTAGATAAAAATAACATTTATGTATGAAAGAAACATGCTTTTACTTGATTGCATTTACTCGTAAAACTTATTTTAAAAAATACTGTTAGTGGATTATTCTGCAGATCTTCCCAGGGTGTGATCTTAGTACAAACTTGTGCGATAAATGGAATACTGTCATACATTTAAGGATCACTTCGATGGATCATTGATCTCTTGATCAATTGATCTCTTAACTGAATCTTCTTAAAGATGTTTGCAAATTAAAATCACCTAAAGCAATATTAAAAATTCATTTGAAGAGAATCAATCTGAAAGGATTTTGCTCAGTTATATGCAGTGTCTTTTCAGGAGGCTAGAAAATCACTCAAAGATATGGAAGGACAAAAAAGGTCTGAATATCACAACTATCACACTGGAACTAATTGACACATGTAGAACACTGCACTCAACAACAATTGAATTTACGTCTTTTCAAGTTTATATGTAAGGTTCATCAACATCAGCCATATTGTGAGCCATCACAAAACCTCAATAAAATTTAAAATATTGAACAATTTGCAATATATTCTCTAACTATAGAATTGAGATGGAAAATAGTGGATGTACTACCTGGAAATTAAGCAACACATTCCTAAGCAACTCATGGATGAAGGAATAAGTTAGCATGGAGATTAGAATATTATTGAACTGAATTATAATGAAATATGACAGATGAAAACTTGCACAATACCAACAAAACAGAATTTAAAGAGAAACAAAGCCTTGCATGCATGTATGAGTAAAAAGAAAGGGTAAAAATCAACATTGTAACTTTCTTTCTCAGTAAGGAAGAGTATGAAAAACAAAAGAAGGAATATTAAAGATGAAAATAGAAATGAATGAAATTTTAGCAATACTATAGAATAGAGAAAATAATAAAGGCAATCATTAGAACTTTGAAAAGACTGAAAATATTAATTTGATAAATCCTTAACAAAGATGATGAAGGCAAGAAAGATTATAAACAGAAAAACAAAAATAAAAATGGAAAAAGAGGCATAAATATAGATCTAAATATAAATAATAAAATGACATTATGAACAACTTTAACCAAAAGAATTTGAAAATTTAGTTAAAATGAACAAATGCCCCACAAATACAATTTACTGAAGTTAAGGGATGACATATAAAACCTCAGTAGTGAGGCATCTGTTAAAGAAATTAAATTTGTTATTACTTAAAAAAAAATTCCCATAGGAAACTGTACAACCAGATGGCTTTAATAGCAAAATCTCTTCCAATTATTTCAAAAAGAAATAACCCCAATCTTGCACAAAGTCTTCTGAAAACAGAAAAGAAATAATTGAAGGTGGCCTTTTCTAATTCCTTTTTTTTTACATTTTTTTAAATTTAAGCTTTATTTAAACATATAATGTAACCCCACCACCCTCTCCCAACCCCTCTTCCCCCCACCCCCCTCAGTTTGTTTTATGACATTAAGAGTCTCTTTTGGTTTGTCTCCCTCCCGATCCCATCTTCTTTCATTTTTACTTTTCCTACCACCTTAACTGCCACCCCCGTTGCATCTCCACTTCCTCATATCAGGGAGATCATGTGATAGTTGTCTTTCTCCAGTTGACTTATTTCCACTTTAATATAGTAGTGGAGAGTGTGAACATTGCCATAAGGCAAGAAAAAAAAGACACAGACAATGGAGCATAAAAATTAGAAATAAATAAATAAAACTTATTTTCTTGGCAATAACATGACAACTAAAAACTCTTTAGAGATTTTTTATATTGTGAATTATATGAATTACTTTATTAAATTAATGAGTATACAATCATCACTGGGCCCTTGATTACTATGAAAAACTATTAT
>ML112455.1:32685-50212 GCA_003697995.1 Taxidea taxus jeffersonii
TTTGTAAGACTTTATACTAAATAAAATATTATTGAAAGGAATGACTAATCACCAAAATAAATAACATGATTATGTATGAAGACTCTATATGGTAGATATGTCAGTTCTCCACAAATTTATTTATTTATTGGCAATACAAATCAAAATGTTCAGATACTTTTCTTTTCTCAGAAGTTAATAAACAGGGTACCTGGGTGGCTCAGTGGGTTAAAGCCTCTGCCTTCAGCTCAGGTCATGATCCCAGGGTCCTGGGATCGAGCCCTGCATGGGGCTCTCTGCTCAGCAGGGAGCCTGCTTCCCCCTCTCTCTGCCTGCCTCTCTGCCTATTTGTGATCTCCCTCTCTCTGTCAAATAAATAAATAAAATCTTTTTTAAAAAGTTAATAAATTATAAATCCATAAGGATATGCAAAGTGCCAAGAAAAGGAAAACTAATCTTCAAGTAGAACAAATCTAGGGATATTATAGAACCAAATGTAATTCTAATATAAGGCTATAAGTCTATATTAAAACCTTATCTTCTGGGGCCACTGGGTGGCTCAGTGGATTAAGCCCTGGCCTTTGGCTCAGGTCTGGTCTCAGAGTCCTGGGATTGAGCCCCCTGTTGGGCTCTCTGCTTGGTGGGGAGCCTGCTTCCCTCTCTCTCTCTGCTTGCCTCTATGCCTACTTGTGATCTCTCTCTCTGTCAAATAAATAATTAAAATATTAAAAAACAAACAAACAACAACAACAACAACAAAACCCCTTGTGTCCTAAAAAAATAATAGGAAAAGAAACCCATTAAGGGACAGGATGTAAATTCTGGGAGTACATCAAAATCTATGTTATGATATCTAACAATGACAGTGACCACACTGTCATATTTCAGTGAATTGGGAGAATGATTGTGCTATCAATATATGTTGACTGAACATCAATTTATGAAAAGGAAATATCTTCACCTTTACCTCACATTACATACAAAAATGAAATCCAGATGGATTATGGATCTAAATGTAAAAAAAAAAAAATCATAAAAGTCTAAAGGAGATATCAAAGAACAACTTTCTGATCTTGGAGCAGACAATAATTTTTTAAACATGTTGTAAAACTTACAAAGAGGACAAATTAAGCTGCATTAAAATTAAGAACCCCAGTTCATCAAAAGACATCAGTAAAAGAGTGAATATTTGAACTACAGAGTGGAAAACAATGTTCAGAATTCATGTACCTAATAAAGATCTTATAGCCAAAATAAATAACTCCTACAAATCAAAGAAAACAAGGTAACCTTTCTTTTTTTTAAATTTTATTTTTTTTTAGTAGGCAAAAGACTCAAGCACTTCGCAAAAGATGAGGTTCAAAAGGCCAACAGCTAATAGAAATCTGGTTCAATCCCAGTGATCATCAGGGAAATCCACACTAAAAGCACAAGATGATGCTACCATTCACACATCAAATGGTCAAAAAGGCAAAGACAACATTATGTATCACTCAGGTTGGGAAGGAATGAGAACTTAAATATAATGCCAATGGAGATTATTTTATTTTATTTTTTCAGTGATCCAAAAGCCATTTTAGAAGACATTACAGCAGTATGATTCTAGCTAGCTATCCATCTAACTATCCTTCTATCCATCTCTCTAAAAGAGGACTGCAGCTACCTCCATGTTGACCTAAAATTTTCTAATTGATTAAGTTCTTCTTTCTAGCTTATCTCTTAACTCAGGTAAAAGACCCAGTGGGCAAAGCATCCCCTGATGGGAATTGAAACTACCCCCTCAAGCAGTAAGGACTGCCCTGAGCCAGCAAGACCCCTCAAAATTGACAACTATCAACCTGACATTTATGGTCCAGTTGGCAGTATCCACTGACTTTTGTCCCACATTTTCCTTATATAAATCTAGAAATATTTTCAGCAGTTTGGACACAGTCTTTGAAACTATAGTTAGCTGTCTTCCAGGTGTTGGCTTCACTGAAATAAAATCCTTTTTTGTTTTACCATCACTGTCTCTCTGCTTTTGGACTTTGTCAATACCAAGTGACCGAATCTGGTTTGTTTTGGACCTCTGAAGCCAGGTACTCATACTCCTGTGCCCCGGCTATGTATCTATCCATTTTATACATATTCCCCACATATCTCATGTTCATTAACTAAGATGCTTTCTTTTTTTCTTAAGATTTTATTTATTAATTTGGCAGACAGAGGTTACAAGTAGGCAGAGAGAAGGCATAGAGAGAGAGAGAAGCAGGCTCCCCACTGAGCAGAGAGCCCCATGTGGGGCTGGATTCCAGGAATCTGGGATCATGACCTGAGCTGAAAGCAGAGGCTTTAACCCACTGAGCTACCCAGGTGTCCCTGGACTCTTTTAAAGTATCTATTAATTTGTGAAAAGTATGCCTGTCCAAGACCAGCATGTTCAGAACATAAAGTTTATAAATTGCCACCAGAAGACTTCCTTGCTTTCTTGCCTTCTCCTCCTCCTCCTCCTTCTTCTTTTTCTTCTTCTTCTTCTTCCTCTTCTTCTTGTTCTTTCTTCTTCTTTCTGTTTCCACTTTCAACAATTTTTGTTACTGAATTCTGGGCCAATGATCTTTTTAAAAAAAATTATTTTAATTTGGGGTGCCTGGGTGGCTCAGTGGTTTAAGTCTCTGCCTTCAGCTCAGATCATGATCTCAGGGTCCTGGGATCAAGCCCCACATTGGGCTATCTGCTCAGCGGGGAGCCTTCCGCCCCCCCCCCGCCTCTGTCTACTTGTGATCTCTCTCTGTTAAATAAATAAATAAAATCTTAAAAAATATTTTAATTTATTTTTGTTTGTGTGTGTTCCAAAATTCATTGTTTATGCACCACACCCAATGCTCCATGCAATATGTGCCCTCCTTAATACCCACCACCAGGTTCACCCAAACCCCCAACGCCCTCCCATCCCAAACCCTCAGTTTGTTTCTCAGAGTCCACAGTCTCTCATGGTTTGTCTCCCCTCCAATTTCCCCCAATTCACTTCTCTCCATCTCCCAATGTCCTTCATGTTATTCCTTATGCTCTATAAGTAAGTGAAATGATATGATAATTGACTCTCTCTGCTTGGCTTATTTCACTCAGCATAATCTCTTCCAGTCCCATCCATGTTGGAATAAAAGTTGGATATCCATCCTTTCTCATGGAGACGTAATACTCCATTGTATATATGGACCATATCTTCTTTATCCATTTGTTTGTTGAGGGGCATCTTGATTCTTTCCACAGTTTGGTGACTGTGGCCATTGCTCCTATGAACATTGGGGTACAGTTGACCCTTCTTTTCACTACAACTGTATCTTTGGGGTAAATACCCAGTAGTGCAATTGCATGGTCATAGGGTAGCCTATTTTTAATTTCTTAAGGACTCTCTGCACTGTTTTCCAAAGTGGCTGCACCAACTTGCATTCCCACCAACAGTGTAAGAGGGCTCCCCTTTCTCCACATCCTCCTCAACACTTGTTGTTTACTGTCTTGTTGATTTTGGCCATTCTAACTGTGTAAGGTGGTATCTTGACGTGGTTTTGATTTGAATCTTCCTGATGGCTAATGATGATGAACACTTTTTCATGTGTCTGTTAGCCATTTGTATGTCTTCTTTGAAGAAGTGTTCATTCATGTCTTCTGCCCATTTTTTGACATGATTATCTGTTTTGTGTGTGTTGAGTTTGAGGAGTTCTTTATAGACCTTGGATATCAGCCCTTTGTCTGTAGTGTCTACTATGAAAAACGCACAGTGAATATCATCCTCACTAGGGAAAAGCTGACAGCCTTCCCTTTGAGATCAGGAGCATGACCGGGATGTCCACTCACCACTGTTGTTCAGCATAGTACTAGAAGTCCTAGCACAGCAATCAGACAACAAAAAGAAATAAAAGGTATTCAAATTGGCAAAGAAGAACTCAACCTCTCTCTCTTCACAGATGACATGATACTTTATATGGAAAACCCAAAAGATTCCACCCCCAAACTACTAGAACTCATACAGCTATTCAGTAGTGTGGCAGGATACAAAGTCAATGTGTAGAAATCAGTTGCTTTCTTTTACACAGACAATGAAAATATAGAAAGGAAAATTAGAGAGTAAATTCCATTTATTATAGCACCAAGAACCATAAGATACATGGGAATAAACCTAATCAAAGAGGTAAAGGATCTGTACTTGAGGAAATACTTTCTCATGAAAGAAATTGAAGAAGACACAAAAAGATGGAAGAGCATTCTGTGCTCATAGATCAGAAGAATAAGCATTTTAAAAATGTCTGTACTGCCTAGAACAATCTATACTTTGAATGCCATCATGATCAAAATTCCACTGGCATTTTTCAAAGAGCTGGAACAGACAATCCTAAAATTTGTAGGGAACCAGAAGAGATCCTGAATTGCTAAGGAAATGTTGAAAAAGAAAACAAAACTGGGGGCATCATGTAGCTTCATTTCAAGCTTTACTACAAAGCTGTGATCACCAAGACAGCATGGTACTGGCACAAAAACAGACACATAGGCCAGTGAAACAGAGTAGACAGCCCAGATATGGACCCTCAACTCTATGGTCAAATAATCTTCGACAAGCAGGAAAGAGTATCCAGTAGAAAAAAGACAGTGTCTTCAATAAATGGTGCTGGGAAAATTGGACAGCTATGTATAGAAGAATGAAACTCAACTATTCTCTTACACCATACACAAAGATAAACTTGAAATGGATAAAAGGCCTCAATGTGAGGCAGGACTCTATCAAAATCCTCAAGGATAACATAGGGAGTAACCTCTTTGAAATCGGCCACAACAACTTCTTTCAAGACATGTCCCCAAAGGCAAATGAAACAAAAGCAAAAATGAACTTTTAGGACTTCATCAAGATCAAATTTTCTGCACAGCAAAAGAAAACAGTCAACAAAACAAAAAGACAACCCACGGAATGGGAGAAGACATTCGCAAATGACACTACAGACAATGAGTCAATGTTCTATATGCATTTGTGATGGTTGTGGAAGGTGAAGTTAACAATATTCCAATTTCTACTTACTTCAGTATGGCTACCAGAGTAACAATCTGCTTTGTCCTGTGGCCCTCTTTTTTACTCAGCAAAATATGAAGTTGAGTCAAGACACCATCTTAAACTCATGCTATAAATGGTGTGTGTGCGTGTGTGTGTGTGTGTGTGTGTGTGTGTGTGTGTGTGTGCATAAGGATAGTAGGAGGTTATTGGTGTGTTATGATGTTCTCCTTTCCACCTGAATTAATTCTAGCAATAAAGGAGAATCTTGGTTGGGGGAAACTCTAAAATTCCTTGAGAGTCAGGGATTGAAGCCTAAATTAAAATCATCCAGGTCTGAGTAAGGTAAGTCCCACCTACAAATTCTTGATCATTGCCTGGCTTTCTGAGACTCAGTCCTTGGTCTCCACTCTGAACTGCCTTTTGCAAATAATATTTTCATATTATTACAAAGCTAAACTTCTTATGCCAGATGGTCTCACACTCCACATATGTTTCCTTGGCATTTTTTATGCTGTCAAACTCTTCATCGAATGCCAGTAACCAGTCAAGTACAGGTAATTTTGGAGTCTTGGCTTTCCCCCCAGGCACCATCTCAAGACTAAGCCCCCAAAGTTTACAGCAATTGCCAACATTTCTTAAGCTATCAGAAATTTTCTGTTACAATATTTCTTTCATATGTTCAGTGCACCATTCAAATGCTTCATTTTTCAACCCTCACTTTTCTTTCTTTGTTAAATTGTAAGATTGGCCCTTTTCTGGCATCTGAGATTTAGGGAGGGTTTCTACCATTGCCCAAAAGAAGAATGGCTTACTGTGCCTAGACTCTTTGCACAAAAAATATGGTTAATGTTGAATATTTCCTTACCTTCTGGGAGCCTGGAAGTTTGGAACATGTTAGAAAGAGGGTACCTGGATACTGCGATACTGAGACTGGATACTGAGACTCCCACAAATTTCTCTGGTAGACAACATTTTACACATGGTGCCCTAGATCATTACTAGAGAAATTAAGCACATAGTTTGTGACTCAACTGGAAGAGGACTCTTGGAAGCTTATATCTTGTTTCCTTCACTAAAGTGGTATATCAGTTAGCTTGGGTTTCCATGACAAAATACAATAAACTGAGTGGCTTAAACAACAAATTTATCACAGTTCTGGAGGTTGGGATTCTTAGGTCAGGTTGTCATCATAGTTGGGTACTGGTGGGAATAGTTTCCTGGCTTGTAGTTGGCCACCTTCTCACTGTATTCTCACATGATGGAAAGATGTAGATATAGATATAGATGATATAGAATTATATCTATAGCCTTATCTCCAAACACCACCCATTAGGAATTAGGGCATCAACATATTAATTTGGGAAGAATGTAAATATTCAGTCAATAACAGGCCTCACCCTCCTTTCCCTTTGCTAATTTTGCTTTATCTGTCTGTTGTAATAAATTATATCCTTCAGTATGATTATGTGTTGCACCCTCCTAGTGAAAAACAACCAAACCTGGGGTTAGCATTAAAGACCTACAACACAGTGTATATCACTTGAGATATCCTTAATTCCACAGCACCAATCCAGATACCTGGTGCTTCACGGCACCAATCCAGATACCTGGTGCTTCCTATGGTGTATCTGTTGCTTTGAGTCTTCCCACCAACTCATGATATTGCTCAGGAATCTACCTCCCTTTTCAAGAAGGAGATCTAATTTTTAAACAGATACGTGTATGTGAATTATTGCCCATAAGCTGCTTTGCCTTGGATGTCTCTTAGAGAGCCCTGTATGATAAAATCACATGGGGAAAAAAAAAAATCACTTTTCTTTAGGGATTCAATCTCAAAATAAGACCCACCAATTAGCAAAGTTCTAGAGTTGAAATCACTGTTTTTCATGATATCCCCTTCTTGAGAGAGTTAATCCCCAGGCCATTATTGCTTTTGCCAGATGCCTTTTGGCTTAGATAAAAATTAACAGTTTAGCTGCTATGACAACCTTCAAAATGACTTAATTCTACAATGTGTTTTAATTCAAATTCAGCACTTTAACATGCTTGGAGACATACTTCATTCCGGTTCAATTTTCCTATAGACTTAGACTCCAAAAGACTTATTCTTAAAGTTTAGAAGAAAGCAAGGTATATCCCATAGGTCTTAAATAATCAAACTGTCCTCTTCTCTCTGTCTGGCATAAAGAAGGTGCACAATGCATTTTTCAATTTTCCTTTGATCCTATCAGTCTGTATCTAAATCCAAATAGGCATAAGGAAATTCTCTCTGTTATCTCTTTCTCTCTTCCTCCATTGTCTCAAACCTTTCTGCTTAACTTTTTGAATCCAACTGCTTCATCATCCTTTAGACCTCTGATTCAGGCTGCTTTTTGTTTTGCTGCATCACATTTTCCTTCCATTGAACTAAAGGATTGGGGTTGGAAATACATTACATTTCTACTTAAGAAAACAGGGAACTAAGCAACAATGTCTTTCCTGATCCTTCACAGAAATCCAAACTTTCCATGGTTTATATTATATTATATCAAGTCATGGTATTAATGTGCAGGGCCTAAATTGTTACCTATAACCATGAGACTCACTTTTAAGAAATCTGTATTTGACCAAACAAATCAAAACAGCCCCTCTTATCTCATAATTTGCATATAAATTTTATTCTTGATACCTCTATTTGATTTGAACAACATGTTCCACATTAAAATTATTAACTCCTTCATTCCCAATGCAGTCTTCTTCAGTGAACCTCCATCCATCTTTTTAAAATAAATTAGAAATCTAGAGGTTTTCCTTGACACTTTCTTTTTCTCAGACCCTTTAATATTCAAAACTTTACAAAGCCCTATGAATTTACCTCAGAATTATATGTCACACCATCTCTTTTTCTCTCCCTAACATCAACATCTTCTTCATCTGAAATATTACAATATCTTTCTAAATAATCACTTTTAATTTAATCTTGATCCCATGTAATCTGTTCCTCACACATGATAGAACACATTGTTCATTTTGAAATACAATCTGATCATGTCACTATCCTCAGTCTAATACTCCCTAGCTTCTTATTGGTTTTAGGACACAGGTCATAAATGAGCCATTAGCTATTTGCGATCATGTGTATATGATCTCTTCCCCATTGCTCTTTTGCTTTCTTTCTGTATTCCAGTGTGCCAGTTCCTCAAGCACCCCATCTCCCTTTATTTTCTCAAGGAGAACCGTAACTAGAAAAAGTTTCCTCAACTCTTATGTATTTCTTCATTTCCCAGCTTGGTCATTTTTTCCTCTCTGATGGCTTCCATAATGGTTATAACCAAGTTAAGTCCTACTATTAAGACTCTAATGGCATAATTTATTTCCCTTTTATAGAGACAACTGTAGTTTGTAATATTATATTTATTTTTGTGTGATTATCTGTGTACTGTTTTACTTACAAAGCTCTGGGCTCCATGGAGGTAGGAAACATCTGTATTTATTTACCATTGGATTCCCAATACCTAGTGTATACCCAGCTTATAATTGGTTCTCAATAAATATTTTATAAATTAATAAATGTATGGAATATCCTTTTGTGTTATTATTCAAAAGATATCTATTTTTTTCTTTTCAACTTTACTAAAGACCTCATTCTTTTAATATAACCTGGGATTTCCCAGGGATCCAGATGCAAAAATGAGTATATACAACATTTTGCAATCTATGTATATGTATAGGGAGGAAGGAATGGAGGAGGAGGATAAAATATGTAAAGAAAAATTCTAATACATTTCACATTAAAAATAATCTTAATTTTAAAAAAGCATTTTATTCAAATGTTTAGATTTTGTATCTTTAAAAATGAACCCTAGAATCCAGAATTATCTTCTTTAAAATATCCCCCCCTAAAAAAATATCCCTTTGATTATTCTTCTTGACTGTCTGGGTACACTATATATTTTATTATTACTTTCAGTCTTTCCAGTAGACACTTCCCTGGAGCAATAGTCAACTTGTTTTCCTCTTTGGCAAGTGGTGAATGGTACTTAACATTACCAATGTAAGGCATTGAAATCTAAAGAGCTTTTGTGGCAAATCATCTTTGAGATATGGTAACTACCACATCAGATTAGGTAATTTGCTATCTTTTTTGTTCTCCTATATACTCCTAAATGTTAATTCTAACTTTATACAAATGTTTTTATTATATCTGTTTCAACTGTCCTCTCTTTCTTCTCTACTCCTTTCCATTTCACCATTAAGCAAATTTTGCTTTTTCATTTTGCCTCATGACTAACTTTACAGCTCTTTTACGGATGTGAACAGTTGTAGACTCTTGTCTCGAGGTGAAATTTTATGCCAAACATCATACATATATATACATTCATATATATGTGTGTATATATAGGCATACTCATATTGATATGGGATATAAACATATATATTCTTACATTTATGTGACATATATACATATGTGTATATATATTCATATATGTGGATATATTTTTTTATTCTTTACATATACTTGAAGAACAGGAGGTAAATGAGTCTTATCTCTAGACTCTATGCCTACTGCAGTCATGATCTTTACTTTAGGGATTCAATTAAAATTTTATATATAGATCAATGAAAATATTGGTTGCTTCCTTAACTTTGGTGCCTGTCTCCCTCATTAATACTATTAATTTTGAATTGTAGTGTCTTTGATGGAAAAGATTGTTACTAAGCTCTCTGTTTTTCTTGAGTTGTGAGGTATAAATATTTCTAGACATGTCCATTTGCAAAATTCCTAATATATATTTTTAAACAAATTCCTTTTTATGTAGATTTAGTCCTTCTCTAAAACAACAAAATACTAAACTTTTTGATAAGAACTCAAAATAGGGGCACCTGGGTGGCTCAGTGGTTTAAGCTTTTGCCTTCAGCTCAGGTCATGATCTCAGGGTCCTGGGATGGAGCCCCACATAGGGCTCTCTGCTCAGCAGGCAGCCTGCTTCCCCCCTCTCTTGGCCTGCCTCTCTGCCTACTTGTGATCTCTCTCTCTCTGTCAATAACTAAATAAATAAATAAAATCTTAAAAATAAAATAAGAACTCAAAATATTTGTTGAATCCCCAAAAGGAGAGACAATTGGTGACATTGTGAGTTCTAAAAGCATAATTAGCAAGACTTGGTCCTCAGTGACCAAAAACAGGTTCTCTAACTCTTATCCTGCAGACACTTTTAGCCAAAATGTCCAGGTAGAGAAGAAGTTTATGAGAGTGGGTATTATTTGTCTAAAGACAATACTATCATTGCTGTGAATATACCTTTTCTGTACCTTCACAACACATAGGTACAGTGGGATTTGTAGTACTTGTGGAGTATGGGAGTGTCTCCCAGGAGGAGGAAGCCAGATTTTCATCAACATGTCTAGGTCCAGTGTTGGTATGGGACAAGAGTACAGTAAAGACAGTATTTGGAGGGGCATGACTTGACTTATTGGAATTTTTGGAGCATGAAAACTGTGCCTGACTTCTTCTGGGACAAATCTAAATAAAGATGAGAGGATGCTCTGAGTCACCTATGATGATAGTAAAATATTTTTTCCAGGCTATTTTGAGAGCAATCTTTCCAAAGTTGGATGTGGCAAAAACAAGGAGCCCTTTACTGAATTAAGTAAACAAGGTAGAAGGAAACTAATTCAGATATATTTTGATCTTTTCCAAGCAGATTACTTTTGAAAGAGATGGGACCAAAGAATGGGTGTGTATAGTTAACTGTTGTTATGGGAAATATCAAGGTGAGCTGAAGCAGATGTCACACTGAAGTCTAGTATGATTTTTTGGGAGGTAGGCAGTAGCATGAGAACACACATGAGAAAAAGAGCCATCGGTTTCAGAGGGACACCTATGACAGTTAACAGTGGTTTCAGTCAAACAATATCTTTTACTCCCTTGTTTCTTTGAATATCAGTCCCTTTTCCCACCCAAATATGTCTAGCACATTACAATTGCTAGATATTAAGTGCACTGAAATTTCATCTATACCTTTTTGCTTTTTTCATGAACCGTAATAAGATCATGAATATTCAAAGTGGTACTTCCTTCCTTCCACCTCTTAAATATTTTTATATATTCCGTCAAGATTCTGCAAAAGCCCATGGCCAAAGTAAATATGAATAAATTCTGTTCTATGAAAATAGCTAGTTGTGGAAAAAGGTTTATATTTTCAAACAATATTTAAATCTTGTCTTGCTGGGGCACCTGGCTCCATCATTAAGTGGCTGCCTTCAGCTCAGGTCATGATCCCAGTGTCCTGGGATGGAGACCCACATTGGGCTCCTTGCTCAGCGGGAGGCCTGATTCTCCGTCTCCCAGTCTCCCTGCTTATGTTGCCTCTCTCACTGTGTCTCTCTCTGTCAAATAAATAAAATATTAAAAATAACTTGTCTTGTTGGTAAGGGTATTTGTATCATTTCTACAATGCCCTAAATAAGAAAAAAATCATTTTGAATGTAAAGAATCAATATGAGCTGTTACAGTTCTTTAGATTTAAATAATGGTATTAATTCTTAGCCCTGATGTGGTTTCATGATGTATAACGCAGAATAACAAGATGGCAATATGTAGAATTATCTTCCTTAGAGGTAGAATTCTTGGACCCAGGCACATTAGTTCAAAAAAGCGTAAGTGTAGTGCAAAGCAGCTGTGTAGGTTTGTTTGCTAGTTTTTCTTTTTTCATCTCACATAATTTCCTGAAACAACTCCCTTTTTCTGTAAGTACTTAAGCACAGAGCACTTAGCGTTTTTTACCTCAGGTTTTATTTTAAAGCAAATGATGCCATTTACTTTTCTTCTCTGCCTTTACTTCTGCCCACCACCATATCACTCTGTTTTCCAAAGGAGCAATGAGACCCTCATTTAAGCCATGGGAAAATCTCCTGGGTAGTTTAAACAAGGGCACTTTCTCTCTAGAACAAGGAAGATCAGTCAGGTGTTACAGGAGTGGTGAGAAACGTCAGTTTATCAAAGTAAAGCAAATTTCCTGGCAGTCAAGAAGGATACCTCCACCATCATAGTAAGCGACCAATAGTAGTGTAAGATTAGGGAATGTAGCCCTTCACATAACACAGTCGGCAGAAGTGAATCAACCTTAACATCTACCAGTAGCTGGCTAAATACGAGTGTCAGAACTTTCATTGACTGTGGATTTTCTTAAATGAAATTGTATAAAACCAAATCCACAAACAGGTCAACTTTCTCATTTGCATGTTATTTTTCTGAGTTAGTCAGAAACAGTAATGACAGTGCCATCTTAAGTAGCTTTCTTTCTCATATCAGTTATAGAGCAGCTGTCTGTTCATTTGTGAGTTCACAGAGGGAGTAGATAAGTCTATGGACACCTGTATACTCATGCTCTAAAGCCAAACTATTTGCTGCATTTAGCCATGAGGGGTTGGGAGGTAGGCTGGTATACTGAGAAGGAAATGTCATCAACTCCACAGTTAGAGCTATGGTACATGATGGAACATGGGTGCCCTTCTGTTTCGGCTGCCATGTGAATGTGCAAGATGGTGGCCCTGAAAAATTAACGGGGCCTGACTTTTGATTTTGTTGCTCCTTTGTAGGTGACTTTGGGCAAAGTACTATAATGATAGTGGTCTTAATTTTTGTTACCTTAAAACTCAGCTAATTAAACTTAATTTCTGTGGTACTTGTGACAAATAGGAATACTGTTCCCGGCACATTAAAAAAAAAAAAAAAAGAGTTATATCCATAGATATGCTAGTTTAAAAAGACAGGTATCAAGTTCTAAATCTCAAGGTTTTGGGGATTGAGCTTTGTATAGGGAGGAGTCTGCTGGAGATTGTCCCTCTCCCTCTGCTCCTTCCCCATTCACATTCTGTCCTCCTCCTCCTCTCTCTCTCTCTCTCTCTCTCTCTCAAATAAACAAATCTTTAAAAAAAAGGATAGTTCTACCAAGTGAAAAGGACAGGGTGATAATAGAATCATGATATTAAGAAGTGATAAAATAGTGAATATATAGTGAATATAATAGAAATATCTAAATGAGAAAATTTAGACCCTGGGAGATGACTAACTCCTCTCTATTAAGATGTTTTAAAAAGGGCATAAGTATTGTCTCAATTATTCTACATGCTCCTCCTCCCAGAAACTCTGAGTTAGACAATATTTGGCACATATTGTTGTTAGTAATATCTGGTGATAAAGAATTTTCCAAACTGTTCCAATGCCCCCTTAGACTTCTGAAGGTGTTTTATAATGTTCTTATAGTAAGTACTTATTTTAAAGAACAGTAGACAATAAGTAAAAAAAAAAAAAAAAAGAAAAAGAAAAGCCATGTGTAATTTCCCTACTCAGAGAAAACCAATGTTATATATTCCTGTTTTTGTAATTAAACATTTTAAAATACATATAAAGATCAATTATATGCTAAAAATAAGCTAACAATGAAAACTTTATGGTGACCTGAAGAATATAAAAATGTAGTATCATTAAAATATATAAAACTGTACATTCAGTTCTAGTTCTCTGTCTTCAATACTTTGGGTAATATTATTTTGTGTGTTGTTACTTTTCATTTTTAATTTTTTTTAAATTAAGAAGTATGGTTGACATATGATGTTATACTGGCTTCAGGTATATAATAATAATGGTTCATCATTTCTATATGTTATGCAATTACTTTGGGAAATATTGTTGCAGATATTGGAATATAATATATAAAATGCAATATCTATAAAAGAAAACACTAAAGAAGCAAAATTTCAAACTTATACAATCAAGGTATTTTTATAGTTGTGATAATAATGATAACAATATGAACTATGTATTTTTAAATAAAAGGAACGTTGTCTTCAAGTGGAAATGATGACATAACTTTTATCAACAGCATTGGTAAACAATGTTTATCAGTGGGTGCCTAAATATCCCAACAAAAAATAACCAAATACTATATGATTTAAAGAAGGAAGTTTTCAAAAATGTTTAAAGTTCTGCTTCAATAAGAGTAATTACTTCAGGTCTATTAGGCCTCTACTATAGAGGAGATAGTGAAATAAAAGGAATTGGCAACTTAGAGAGAAATGAGAAGTTGTAGTAACAACAAATTGGTTGGAAGGTGAGAGCCATAACTGTTAGGGGAAACTGCTTCTGAGTTGCTCACTCTGTGCCTGGATACCTACCTGATCATTTAGGGCTCAGAATAAAGTGTTTAAAGCACTGTACTTTGCGAAGTAGGCTACTTCTGGGTCTCTAACTTTTCCTCTATTGGGATTCTGGGTGAATTCAACAAGGTCCTATTTGCAAGGCCTGGTCAGCAGGAGAAGAAAAAGCTGAGGTTTCCCTCATCTCCCCACAGAAAGAATTGTCAGGGCTTAAGGACATACAAGGCTGTTCATGTTTCAAGGGGCCTTGCCTGCTCTTATTATTCATTATATGAAATAAGTGTGAGAAAGTAGTCTTCTGAGTGGAGAAAACAAAGGGAGTTTGTTCTCAAGCAATCAAGAATTCTGATGCCAACTACTGACAGGAGTTGTCTGGTAATATCAGCAGCACAGTACCTGGAAAGCTTGGCTCCCGGGACAAGTTATAACCTCTTTGTCAAGGAACAACTACAACTTGTCCCTTGAGAAGCTGAGGTTTCATTCTGCCGTTTCTGGTGAGAGAATGTGGGGCTAGGCAGCTGGAGCTCCCAACTGGCTCCGTGACCAGGAAATGCAGAATAAACCCCCATGGTCATTTTTGGACAACTCTATTCATTTCACCACAAAATGACTGGAAGGAGGTATGTATGTATATATTTATTTTAATTTTTTTAGACATATATATTTTATTTAAATTTTAGTTAACATACAGTGCAATATTGGTTTCAGGAGTAGAATTCAGTGATTCATCATTTACATACAACACCGGTGCTCCTCACAAGTACCCTAGGAAGGGGGGGGTGTCTTTAAACCAAATCAAATTTTCAGTGAAAAATTCAATACAGGGTAGCATCTTCTTTTGTAGTATAGTCAGAACAAGTGTAGTACTCCAGTCCTTTGAAGACATGATGTTTTCCTAGGGAAGTCATGAAGTGAAATGTGACTTTAAGCTTTTATGCTGCTTCTATGTCTCAGAAATACAGAAGCAATAAAACCCCAATAAATAAGCAGAAGGATTAGAAAAAGCATTTTTGTTTTAGGTATGGAACAGAACTGAAACAAATATAAAACAATGTTGTAGATAAGCAGTCAAAATATTACTAAAGCTAGACCAAAACAAAACAAGGGCATAATTCTGGTCAAATTCTAGAGATCCAGGGCTGTACATAGTAGATGGCTTTAAATGGACCATAATGAGACAGGGTACATATAAGGTAGTTTACATCAGGGTGAGTAAAATATGTGAACCAGCTTTAGCCATCATTGGTTTGAGGAATCAGATTCATGGAGGTACATGCAGGCTTCCTACACCCACAACTGACTCCCAGAAGTAAGGGAATAGCTTTATCCATGATTTGTTCTTTTAAGAGGTGATGATGAAAATGATGGAAAGGAAGACCATGGAGTTGAACTCTTAAATTTGTCAGTCATGACTTGAGTTCTATCTTCTTTATTGTGAAATCGTTATAAGTTTTGTCCTAATTTAACTATTGGAGTGACCATCTGGATTGGAATAATAAATGTGAACATTATACTGAGAAGCATACGCTTCTATTGTTTTATTATTAGATAGAATTTTTTTCTGTTATCACATCTTCAAAAAAATAGTACCTCTATAAAACTCATTTCGTTGGTAAATATTTTTGAAATGCTAATTGATATGGGTGAGATCCATATATTAGGACTCGCCATGCTTCCATTAGCCATCCACATGATCTCTTGTATGGTCCATGACATCCTTGAAAGGCATAAACTTATGTCTTTAGAAATCTGCTTTTATTCTCATTTCCACTAGGGGACCATTCAGACTTCACCATCACCTTCATCCTCACCCTCACCCAGTGAAATAGCCCTTTATGTGCTAAGAGAAAATATGCTTTAGTAAAAATGAAAGTAACAACTGACTTCTATTTTTTTTTTTTTCTGGCTTAACTGGATCAACAGGAATTATTCATTGAAAAGCAGATGCTTTCAATATGACTTCTCCGGAGTGGTTGTCCTAGCAAGAATAAAAATTTCACAGTCAAAGAAAGACAAATACCATTTGACTGCACTTTGTGGAAATCTAAGAAACAAAACAAACAAATGAGAAAGAGAAGCAGAATCAGACATTCAAAGAACTGGTGAAAACTGACGGTTGCCAGAGAGGAAGGATTAGGGGGTTGGGTGAAATAGATGAAGAGGAATAAAAAGCATAAACGTCCAGTTATAAAATATATGAGTCATGGAAATGTATAGCACAGAGAAAGCTACAGCAGAGTCAAAAATACTGTAATAACTTTGTAGGGCCTCAGGTGGTAACTACACTTACCATGATGAGTACAGAATAATGTATAGAACTGTCAAATCAGGGTGCCTGGGTGGCTCAGTGGGTTGAAGCCTCTGCCTTCGGCTCAGGTCGTGATCCTGGGGTCCTGATATCAAGTCCCGTGTCTGGCTCTCTGCTCGGCAGGGAGCCTGCTTCCTTCTCTCTCTCTCTGCCTACCTCTCTGCCTACTTGTGATCTCTGTCTGTCAAATAAATAAATAAAATCTTAAAAAAAATTGTCAAATCAGTACGTTGTATACCCGTAACTAGCACAAAATTGTTTGTTAACTGTACTTCAATTAAAAAAAATAAAATCTCATATTTTATTCAGGATAAATGAACATGAGATTCATTTACTCATTCATGCATTCCACAAGTATTGTGTACTATCTGCAATCCTTTTCTTCTCTGGCTGATAAAATGAAACAGTCTTGGAAACCGTGCCTTGAATATTTCTTCCACCAATCTGTCATTCCTGAAGATTTACCTAAACTCTCAAGCAAGACAGGCACATAAAACTTTTTTTAACATGATTTTATTGGGGCACCTAGGTGGCTCAGTTGGTTAAGTGTCTGCCTTCGGCTGGGGTCCTGATCCCAGGGTCCTGGGATTGAGCCCTGCATCAGGTTCCCTGCTCAGCGGAGAACCTATTTCTCCCTCTTTCTCTGCCTGCTGCTCTACCTGCTTGTGCTCTCTATCTCTCTGTCAAATAAATAAATAAGATCTTTTTTAAAAAATGAAAAGAATTAGTAGTCTATAGAATAGACAAGTAATTTGACATGGTTGCAATCCTTTGGTACTGTGTATCTGATGGTAATTGGATGGCAGTTAGGGAAGTACAGCAGAAATTACACTAGGAAAGTAAATTGAGGTACTGCAATTTGAAATTCCCATCTTTTTTTCTCTTCAGAATATTGAACAGGCAAATGCATATGTGAAATATGTCTAATTAAAAGTTGTTTAGAGTGTGGGTTCTTCTATCTGATGGCTTTGTTTTGGATTCTGGCTTGACCATTTCTTAGCTATGGATCTTCAGTCAGGATATATGTTTGCACATAGATGTTGCACAGAGATGTGAACATCTCTGATATCAGTATCTTC
>RCUC01173110.1:0-34251 GCA_003697995.1 Taxidea taxus jeffersonii
ATCACCAATCTGTTGCTGTTATGGTAAGAACACTGGAGCTCTACGCTTGTAGCAACTTTTGATTATACAATATTAACCATAGTCTCATGCTGTACCTTAGATGTCCAGAACTTACTCATCTTATAACTAAAAGTTAGCACTCTAACAATCATTTCCCATTTGTCTCACCCCTTAGTCCCTGGCAACCACCACTCTACTCTTTGGAGTAATGATAGTAAATAAGTAGTCCTAGCTTTGGTTTTTTTCTCTGACATTCACATTCTTCTTTCTTATATAGCTCAGCTTCCTCATCTGTATAATTTAAACTCATGTTCTATATTTACTTTTGTTAGTATTTGTGAGTTGAGAGCAGATAGATGCCTGAGTTTCTTCAATATAAATCAGTAAAATATGCATAAATGAACTGGGCGATATCTTTTAATTTTTAAATTTCCATTTGCTTCTTCTTTCACTTAATTTTATGTTAATAAATTGTGGCATATATTTATTGATATTGATATTTCAAAGGAAGCCACTTCATCTCTAGACTTAAAAAAATCAAAAGACGTTATTTGAAATAGAAAGAGTAGTTGAATTAATCCAAAGTTGTCATTAAGAAAAGTAATTAAGAAAATATCTAGTTAGAAATAACATGTCTACATATATATTTTATTAGCATTAGTTCTTTCTTGTCTATAAAACTAATGGGTATTTTACCATAGTATATTTTTCTAAATACAGTGATATTTTTAAAAGGTAATAATTACAACTTGTCATATTCTGATTTTTCTAATAGCACTCTTTTAAATAATTATTTAGGCATAGAAAATTAAATTTCCTTAACCATGTTCATATATCAATAATTCATACATTTCTATGTATCTCTTACAGTTTTAAAGAAGAATATTGCTCTAAAATGTGTTCCACATGTATAAAACATAATGCCACTTCTTAACTAAAACACAAACACAACTAGATTCAGAAAGTCCTTCAACATAAAATTAAATGGCAGAATTCTATTTTTCAGATTATATTCTATACCTTTAATCTTCTTCAACAGCCCATAGAGTCCATTTCAGGTGTGGATATCAAGTTCCACATATGAGAGAAATATATTGGTTTAATGGTATAAAGTATCATTTATTTTTAAACTTATCTTTAATGAACATATAATGTGTTATTTGTTTCAGGAGTGCAGGTCTGTGATTCATCAGTCTTACACAATTCACAATGCTCACCATAGTATATATCTTCCCCAGTGTCCATCATTCAGACACCTGATCCCTCCCACTCCTCCCCATTCCCACAACCTTCAGTTTGTTTCCTAAGATTTTGAGTATCTTATGGTTTTTCTCCCTTTCTGGTTTTGTCTTGTTTCATTTGTTCCTCTCTTCTCTTATGATCCTCTGCCTTGTTTCTTAAATTCCATGTATCAGTGAGATCATATGATAATTGTCTTTCTCTGATTGATTTGTTTCATGTAGGAAAATACCCTCTAGATCCATCCATGTCATTGCAAATGGTAAGATTTCATTTTCTATGGATGCATAATATTCCACTGTATATCTATACCATATACTTTTTATCCATTTATCAAGAATAAAATATCATTTAAATGTAAATATCCAAATACCATATTTCTAATTTCATCAGATTTTTTAGTGATAGGACTAAGAATAAAAATTAGAAAGAATTGATATTTTTTTTCTTTTCTTTTTTTTTTTTTAAGATTTTATTTATTTATTTGTCAGAGAGAGAAAGAGAGCATATGAGCACAGGCAGACAGAGTGGCAGGCAGAGGCAGAGGGAGAAGCAGGCTCCCTGCCAAGCAAGGAGCCCGATGCGGGACTCGATCCCAGGACGCTGGGATCATGACCTGAGCCGAAGGCAGCCGCTTAACCAACTGAGCTACCCAGGCGTCCCGAAAGAATGGGTATTTTATGTAACACATAAAAAGCATTATGTAATCCTAATGCTTTTGAACAAATGCTTTTTTTTTTTTTTTCTCCTTGAAGACCAAAGTAAAAACAGTGATTAAGTTTAGGGAAAGTGGAATATCTGGCACAAGATTTCTATTACACAGCTATTCCCCCTTGTCTGCAGTTAAAACTCTTAAACAAATTTTAGTGTATGAGTCCATTTCATTTAGCTGTTTAGCTGTAACCACATCTTCCATTCCTTATTTGCTAATTAGTCTATTATCTAAATTTCTACTTAATCCTTATGAAAACACTATTGCGTGACTTGTAGAGTAGTTTTATAGGCTCCCCATCGTCTTCCCAGTTTCAAATATCATAATATTTTTAATTATTCTGATTTAACATATTTTGCATGCCATTTTAAAAAATGACTTTACCCCCCAAAATTACTTAAGAGAAAAAAAATATTGTTGCCTTGATGTTTGTCTACTATTAATACATCTGTATAACAGAAATAAATATAATTTTCTTTTTAAAGTTTATCCCACTGGTGGCTGAATCTTGAGCATAACATCCCAAAACACATGGGGTACTTAATCCCTTTAGTAAGGAAGCAATTTGAAATGCAGGTTTAGAGAAAAAGAAAAAAGAAAAAAAAAAAGATATTCCAAATTCCTGAAGAACCAGTCTGAAAAATTCAGAGCAGAGAATTACAACAGAGTGTGAAACCTGTATCAGTTGGGCTATATAATGTTTGTTCTTGAGAAAAGGCAGAAATAATGCTTTTCCCTTTTCATGTGGATTAAGAAAAAAGAATGAAGATAAGGGACGAGAATTGTTAGTTCTGTTCTCTCATCTCTTGGTTTGGTGTTAGATAAGTTAAGCTGAGGATAGACACAGAGGCTCTCTCTCTTTGTCTCTGTGTCTTATCTATCTATCTATCTATCATCTTTCTATCTATCCAGCTATCATCTATCGATCTATATCTAAGTATCATCTCTCATCTGTCTAACCATCCCCTAAGAAGAAGTTAGGCTAACACAGAATAGACAAACAGACTCAGTCTATGATCTCTACCCGAAATAACAAAATGACAACACACTTGCTGAATGGAAAACAACACAGAAACAAAACTTGTAATGAAATATTTTTGGCTGGTGAGGATAGAAAAGAAGGAAGATTGAAAGCAGGGCATAGAATCGTACAATTTGAACACTCTATGGTTCCCGTAGTTTACTTCCTCTGTCCCAGAGATCCATGCTTCTCCACATACTGTCAAGAATTTTCCAAACTGTTGTTTAAAAAAGAAAAGGAAAGGAAGAGAGAAAAATAGACTACAGATCAGCCATTTTCAGACTTGAATTTTGTCATTTCCCTGAGATCTTTAAAGTGAAGGATATGAGTGGGTTTAATCATCAGCCAGAAGAAAAGGTTCATTACTAACAGTTTTGAGAAATGTAAACATTTTGTTAAGTAATCTCTACACCCAATGTGAGGTTCAAACTCATGACCCCAAGATCAAGTGTCACACATTGTACCAACTGAACCTGTCAGACACCCTGAGAAATGCAAACATTTTAAGCAAAATTCTTCTGTTTGGACAGTTATTTCATATCCGAGGCTAAACTACTTAAAAAAATTGCTTATATAAATATATTCTACAGACATCTTTATAATTCCTTATTTTTTTTAATATTCTTAAAATTATAGAAGCAGAGCAATATGACATTTATCTGTTTGAAGCACTTGAGACAGACCCGTGGTTTTGAAATCTGGCTCCAACACTTATCAACTTGTCACCTGAATTTGTTCCACCACTTAATGCTGGTTTCCTCATCTGTAAAAGTGAATAAGAACGATTCCTATTTTATAAACTTATGAACATGATACAGGTTACTATGTGGAAAATACATAGGGGTACCTGGGTGGCTCAGTCGGTTAAGCATCTGCCTTACGCTCAGGTCATTATCCCAGGGTCCTGGGATTGAGACCCACATCATCCCTGCTCAGCCTGAAGCCTGCTTCTCCCTCTGCCATTTCTCCTGCTTGTGTTCTCTCTCTCTCTCTCTCTCTGTCAAATAAATAAATAAATAAATAAATAAAATCTTAAAAAAAAAAGAAAATATATCAAATAGTACATTTCCCACAGTATTACTCAGCACCCATGGACCATAATAATGTCAAGGCACATTTTAATAATTTGATATGTATTACCAAATCATCTTCTAGAAATGAGTCATGTTTTAATTTTTTGCTTCAACAAGCAAGTTATGAAAGACCAACTTTCCAACATTCTTAACAATTTCTTGTACATTTTTATTCTTCTTTGACAATATGGTAGAAAACATCATTGTTCTCAAATTTACAATTATTGATTATTAGTAATTTTTTTCACATTTTTTACATTTTTCTTTCTCCTTTTTACCCATTCAGGGGGCAACTATATGTGTTTTTAAAAGTAATTCTGAAAATGATTTTTAAATTAGCAATGATATATAAGTATTCATAAAATAAATGGCAAGTATTTCAAGAACATTTTCATCTACATTTTTTTCTGGTGCATTATTTTGGTCACGTAGTTTAAATTATTTGTGATTACTCTTTTCCTTTATAATATCATTTTTATGTTGTGATATAAACTGATCCTAAAATTGAAAATATATTCTCATATTCAGCTTTTAACTTCATTTTTTATAATTAATTATGCTAATCATTCTGGAATTTATGCAGCTGGAATTATGAGGCTGGGTTATACCTTTTTTTAAATTAGTTAGCTTATCATCACAACTCTTCTGACATTTTATATAATCATTATCATTTGTTCTATTTTATCTTGACTGTCGCTTTAAATTGTCTGTCATCCATTCTGTCAGTTCTTCAGGTAAAATGATGTTTCTTAATGTTTTTGCAGCTTTGTGTAATGTAATTTGATATTTGTGGAAGAAGTTTCTTGTCTTCATTCTTCTTTTTTTCTTTCCACTTATTTTCATACTCCTTCCCTTGTAGCAAGAGTGTGAGCATGTGTTCCAATCCTATAATCTGGAGCGATGTCTTCTGAGGGGATTTCTGGGAAAGTGTGCCTTTCTGACTAAAAAAGAGAATGAGAGAGAGAGAGATGAACAAACAGAAAACTACCTTCTTAAGTCTTCTATTGGACTTGGCCATATAAGCATGTGGGGTTTAATCCTTAGGAAAACCATTTTGTCAACAAGAGAATAGTAAAAAGGTTAAATAACCCTTGAACCACCTGCTCCAGACATCTTTAAATACTAAATAATTAAAGTCATAATAGGGTGCCTGGGTGGCTCAGTTTGGTTAAGCATCTGCCTTCAGTTCAGCGCATGATCCCAGAGTCCTGGGATCTAGCCCTGCCTCTGGGCTCCCTGCTTAGCAGGGAGTGTGCTTCTCCCTTGCCCTATGCCTCAACTCCCTTCCCCAGACTTGTGCTCTTTCTCTTGTTCTCTCTCTGTCTCTCTCACATAAACAAATTAAATCTTAAGAAAAGAAAAGTTGATAATAATGTATCCTGTACCTAAAACATTCTAGCTGGGATACTTTCTCTGGTGATATTACTGAATTGAAAAGTCTTATTAAATCATTTGTTGATTGACTCCCCCCTCCCACCCCCAATTCTTATCAAGTAAAAACCAAAGCCCTAAGGTCAACAGTGAGACTTTTCACAATCTCTTTCCTATTTTTTTTCTAGCCTCATCTCTGGCTACTAATCAATGGAGCTAAATATTCATTTCCTCTCCCCAGATTATACCTTCATATGCTATCAGTTAATTCTAAGTTAGAACATCTTTACTACTCACGCCTTCCTATTGAAATTTTTTCTTGTCTTCAAGAATAGTCAAATCTCCAACAGAACTGTGAACATGCTTTCTCTCACCATAACTGAAATATGATGCCCCTTTACTCTGAACACTAACAACATTTGGCTTATACCATTTAAATGGCAATTTTCTACATGAGAATTGAAATCATTTATAGCCACACAGCTTGTTGCCTACACTAACATGAATTTAATATTCTACTGCCTGCAATTAACATGAATTTAATACTTCAGGAATATTTTACCCAGAGAGAGGATATTGTAACAACTTTATTAATTGGTTTGGGAACTTACTAGATATCCATTTACTGAAAAACTGGCTAGTTTACTTGCCCCTGTGAGAGTAAATAGCTCCTTCTCAGAATAATAATGTCCAGTTAAGCTGAACAAACAAATCTTCACTCATCAAGACTCACATTAAAACCATTCTTTCACTGTGCCCACCAATCCTAAACTATTATATCACAATCTCTGCCCAGCCCCAAACAGAACCCCTGCACTGGAAGTGTTGGGCAAATATAAGTACAAACAAAATGTCCCAACCCAGAAATCTTTTCTACAAAAATAGAGAAAGAGAACACATTCATCATTGAAAAAAAACACTAATTAAACTAGAACTTAATATGGATTACAAGTAATCTTCTAATAGATTGTGAAGACAAAAATAAATCTCACTCTTTTACACACTCCTGCAGATACAAGCCATTACTTACATGTTTTCAAGATAAGCAATGACTGGCCCTCAAGTCAGAGGACTGAATAGCATTGTCACACATAGCTCATCTTAACCTTTCCTTATTATCAGGATGACCATCTGTGTGAGTTAATTTGCTTTATCCAGAAGAAAAACAAATGTCTAATATCTTTATGATAGAAGGTAGTTATGCAACTTGGAGCCAGGTGCCCACAGAAGTTGAGCTTCTACAGTCCCACAGAGATAGAGGCACTATCTCCTCTTATCATCACATTTTAAAGAGATAGTTCCCAGCTCCTTGAAAGACATTTCTAGGTCATATACTAACAAAATGCCAATCTAGTCTTCAAGGGGATTTATATACATGTCAAAGAGAAGAAAGCACTTCAAATAACAAGTTTCTAAGTTTCTAACATAAATTGTCCAAGAAAAGGGGGGAAGCGAGATCTCTTCCCTTATTTTCAGCATGGCAAATTAAGCCTTATTTTTAATTTATATTTGTCTTACAGAAGACCTGTTCTAAATGAGATCTCCAAAACCTTTTGAATATACTACCATGGATGTCTCCTTATGAGATGCTCCTAGGACTCTGTCCAATCGGCGATTCCCTATACTGCAGTTGTGATAAACTTAGGCTTTGCTTTATCCGCAGCTTATTGTGGTGGTATTTTTTCCAGACATGGCAATAGACACCTATTATTGCCCACTAATTTTTGAAACTGCCACATATACTCTAGTAGATTATAAGCTACCAGAATGTAGAAAATATTTAAGTAAGTTTATTTTTTCTTTTTCTTTTCTCTGTGGTTAGCATAAGATCCTACAGATATTGGACTATTCAACGAATTGAATTTTGTTTTATAGTTTCAACGATATCTTATTCACATTTTGAGTTGCAAATGGAACTAAATTAACTAACTTTCCCTGGAAGATAATTTATATAACTACTCTGAATACAATTTAATCACAAACACAAATGCAATAATACTCTGTTTAATATAAACGGAGAAAAATGACTTAAACAACCAATTACAAAATGCCTGCCATAAATTAGTATTATTTCATCATATCGTCAGTAAAATGCATGCAAATAACACTATTTTAACAGAAGTTGTTAGATTTCCCAATGGACTTTTGAAATTACTTCTTATTCATTAATAAATCCCTTGTAATTCTGATCCTAAGGATTTTTGGCTGGTTCTCTATTTTCTAAAAGAATATGCTTTTATTTTTAAAATTTATTTTAATTTATTATTATTATTACTATTATTTTTTAAAGAGAGACAGCCTGTATGAGCTAGGGATGGGAGCAGGGGGAGGGGCAGGGAGAGAGGAAGAGAGAGAATCTTAAGTAGTCTCTGTGCCCAGCAGGAGCCCAATGCAGAGCTCCATCTCAGGACCCTGAAATCATGACCTGAGCTGAAATCAAGACTTAATTGACTGAACCACCCAGGTGCCTCTAAAAGAATATGTTTCTTAAAAAAACAAAACAAAGCAAAGCAAAAAAACAAAAAAGAAAAACAACACTTCAAAGATGTATAAATCTATAACCTCTGAAAATGACCTCCCCAAAGAGATCTGCTTTGAAAGAGATTTAACACCCTTTCATTCCCAATTAACCCCTCCACCCAGGCATTGTACAGTTTCTCAATCATCATAAAAGCCACAGATTTCTTTTCTTTAAGCATTGCAGAGAGCAATGGCTCCTGCTGTGACAAGACAAAGGCTAAATGCCAATACAAAGTTAGCCATGACCTTTTTTCCTCTACCAGAGTTATCAAGCAATAGCTACTTCAAGATCACAGATGAAATAGCAATACTTAAAATGGTAATAAAAAGTTCTTCTCTAATTAGGGAAAAAAAGCCTGATACTGCAATTTCTTATTTGATACTTGTACTTAACTTGCAGGAAGCCTGCTAAAAGTGCTGAAGAATGTACTAGGGAGTTTATTTGACCTATGCATTACAATTACCAAATATCTGCCAAGAGAGACAATTAAAGTGGGCTAGTGAAGAGCTTGCACTCAATGCAAATATCATTCTCAAATGGAGTAAGACATTCTAAAAATACTCAGGAGAGTTTATCACATATCTCTTTCCTATGTGCTAGACCTTCTCCTGAGTCATGTTTGGTTTTGTAATTCTAGAATTCAGCCATCATATAATCATATAGTTTTATATGAGAATATGTAACATGAGAATATTAATACTAGGAGAAAGATAGAGATTATTAACAGAAACGTCTAATCTAGTCTAGAACTTCAGAAAAATTTTCAGAACGAAAATGATGTAAGTCCTGAGAAACACAGATTGAGGGGACATTGTCTGGACAAAGAGGGGTAGGAAGTCGTTCAAGTAATTGGAGGATCTGTGATGCATGAAATTTAGAGGAATTCAAAAGAAGATCAAAGGGACTGGATGTGGCTGTGGAATGTATTTACAGAGTAATACAAGGAGCAATCTGTAAAGGAACTTTGAGATAACATAATATATGCTACAAGGAAGGAAAGACTTTAAAGGGTCTAAATAGCATTTGAGAAGTACTAAAGTATATGACAAGTATTTTGATAAGGTTATAATTTTCTAAATTTCCAAGCACCCAGACTCTAAATAGGAATAATAATACTTGGAGTTCCATATATTTCCTCCAAGGAAACAGAAATGGGGTAAAGGGGAAGAAAATTGAGCAGGTACCTGGAAACATCTTTTTTTGAGTCAGCAGCATTTCTGCATTTACAAAAAGTCTCCTGAAAACTTTAATGTCACTTTGTCTAGTCAGAAGGGGGCAGTAAGGTACCCTCAAAAATGAAAAGAAAGACACTTTGAGACCAGAAAATGAAACAGGTGACTCCATACATGTCACA
The DNA here is from genome assembly GCA_003697995.1 of Taxidea taxus jeffersonii. Lineage (NCBI taxonomy): Eukaryota > Metazoa > Chordata > Mammalia > Carnivora > Mustelidae > Taxidea > Taxidea taxus. The sequence goes on from RCUC01173110.1 coordinate 9,292, forward strand.
CAGAACTTTATTCAGGGTAATTTACTTAATTTGCTAATGGAGGGATAGGGTTGGTGACGATCTAGTAGCTGCACAACTATTCTCTACAAGTCCAGACCTTAGTCCACAAATTTTATACAGTGAGGAGACATACAAAAGGACACTGTTGTGAGATCAATGGATTCGCATGCACCTCCAAAAGCTTGAATGCACCTGACAGCTAATCCTTAATCAGATCTTATGGCACCATTGGTGCATGGAAGGGGAGAGTGTATATAAACCTTAACAAATTTATGCAGCGCCCAAGCAAGCATCCCTCATCTGGCCCTGGTGGATGTTTCTAAGGTATGTGTATTAATCTCCAAGGGGCCCAAAGCAGGTAGTCACAAGAGAGGCTATCAAGCAAACATGAACAAGATGGAGGGCCAAAGATGGAGTCAGTATTGTCAGCATTCCTACAGCTATTATGGAATGAAAATCTTAACTTATATTACTAAGTCAAATAAACTAACCAAGTGACATTTTCAGCTTTCAATGTTTACGTAAATGCTCTACAAATTACTTGAAATGCATAACTATGTAAGTATGAGATTTAACGTTAAAGTAATATGACTGGTTTTTGAATGTGGTTGCTAAGCCAGTCTCAAAATTATACTGTTCAGGGAAAGAAAATATGAGTGCCTCATTTTTCTGTAAAGTGACATCTTAATCAAAGGAACTGATGCCATTCAGTTGGGACTAACAAACAAAATACCAAATTGAATCAATGAATCACTGATTACTGAATTGAAGCACACTGTTGAATACTTTTATATCTGCTCATGTTAAAACTCTTCTTTGTGGCAACAGACAAAATTGCATTATGTGGAAGTTGGTTCAGTCACCTAATGACACAGGGAGTTCATAAGTTAAATAAAAACAAGCATCGATTTCACTATTGCCAATTACTTACCATTTAGAAAATATAAAAAATATATTAACTATACTGAAAAATCATCATTTCTAAGAATCGGAAAAAGAAAAATTGCTACAAAGCTCACCTGTCATTTTGAAATAAACTCATGTCCCCCAAAGGATGGCATCAAGACTGAAAGAAATGTTACTGATGGCTCTACCCTCTGGACCACAGCTCATTAGGTCACATAATTCAAAGATAACCTTTCTCAGTAGCTGACAGTGCTATTCTCTTATTGAATAAAATATTACTACAACTACTACTGCTTTACACAAACTAATATATGTTAGTATTTTGCAGTGAAAACCCAATTATGTAAGGGAGGTAACTAAAATGTTGCTTTTTGCCATTTGATTACTTTTTTTCTACATTCGGATTAATGTTGAGACCAGTTCTTAGGGATAGTGAACTCAGAGTCAATGAAAGTTTAAAGGATTTCACATTAACAGATTAAGATTTGAATATGTTTTAACAAATTAAGATTTTAATATGTTTTAACAAATCATAATGTGAAAGTAAGAGTCTTGGAAATATCCTTGCTTTTCTAGACCCTACTTGTGAAAATTGGGTGCAGTCTGGGAGGACAGCACTCACAGCATAGACACGACAGAAGCTAGAACACATTGCCATAACATAGGCTGGCTGGGTTAAATTATTATGCCAGTCAGAAAGCCCCAGAGATGGTGGATGTTACTAATCTGCATAGAGTTTCAGTCCATACCTTGTTGTTCTTTATCATGCAATTTGCTCTGTAATCAGAATTACTCCTTTATTCTTTCTGCAACAAGCCAACTTTATTCCTACTACCCTGACTTTGCAATTGCTCTTAAATTTGCTTTAAATATATTTTGCCTCACCCTTTTATTTATACAGATGGCACCTGTTTGTTAAGGCTTTTCCTGATTAGTCTTTCTTTATTGTAACACGAAATATTTGTTTTTACTACAATAACATCAACTCTACAGGTATGCTAGAGGTAGGCTATATAGATCAGCTCTGGGTTAATTGAGCTCTGCTCTATTAAGCCAGACTTGGCTAGACTCAGATTAGCTCCATGCATTTTGTAGTTCCAGCACACAGTGTAAGAGACTGACCAACTGCTGGGATAATTTGTTTTTAAAGGAAGAGGGGTCTCAAATATATTGCAGAGATGTACCTGAAGATTCAACTTGAACCATCATCTTGTGTGTCATGTCTATGCTCATTCCATTGGCTAAAACAAATTACCTATCCATACCTTATACTGGAGTAAGAAAGTGTACTTCACTTTCTGGGAGATAGGATTACTACTGTTAGAGGGTAAAAAGCACATATTCAAACAATAACACCAACTATTTCAATTTCCACTTTGATGCCATATACTGGACTTTTCTCCTGCATGAAAAATGTGCTCAATACTTCCCCAAAAGAATTTAATTAAGGCATAAGATGCAAAGGTCTATATCTCAAGATTTAAATCACTTCCTGATAAGTTCCTTTTGATCTAAAAACAAATGAACAAATAACATAAGTATATTCCTCATCCACACCCAATATTTTATGGTGAAACAGTACTGTAACCAAATATACATACCCATTTAGATAGAGAAAGAAGGGAACTTAATCTCTGTGTCACAGTATTGCAAGTCCATCATTACTAGACAAACAGAATGTTTCCTGATTAGACCCAAATTCTACTCATTCTTGTCTAGTAAATCACCAACCCTTGTTTCTCATTTTTTTTAAGATTTTGTTTATCCATTTGAGAGAGAGAGTGGGAGCTTGAGTGGGTGAGGGGCAAAGGGAGAAGCAGATTCCCCGCTGCATGGGGAGTTGGACACAGGGGGCCCTGAGATTATTACCTCAGACACTCAATCAACTGAGTCACTCAGGTGCCTTCCTTGTTTCTCATTTGACCTTGCCTTCAGAGTGGCTCTTTCTCTTTTCCTCTTCTTGGTCCTATCAGAAAGGCACATCAGAGAGTATGTCCATCATGGAAGTTGGAATTTTCTCTGTTTCCGCCATTGGAAGATTGAGAGCTTAAGGATTGTTTTACCTGTTAGTTACAGTATCTTTTAAGCCGAGCTGGTGACACTTTTGGAATACAACTTTCAAAAACTTGGTGGCATTTAGCTATTTGATTTCGGTCAGCCTCTTATGTCAATAGTCACACCCACAATTCTTTTTGTGACACATCTTTTGTCTACACTTCTCCATAGGTATTTTGATCTTACCAGGCTTCTTTGGGACCACACATGTGGTTGCTTTAACCTGACAAGTCAGTGAAAAGTCTTAGCAAACAGCTGGATGATAATCTTTCCTCTCTGCCTTAATTTGGTATTTTCAGAAAGCCTTTGTCTTCATTGGCTTTTGTGCCTCATGTCTTTTCTGTAGTTTATGCTTTATTGATTGGAGTTGAGTGTATCTTCCAAACTTGATTAATATATAATATTATATATTATAGATATAATATTGTTATGAATATATTTAATAAACATAAATCATAACATAATATTTATAAATGTGTATTTATAAATATATTTAATATATGATAAATATAATTTTATATCATATTCTATATTTCATGAATATAAATGAATAAATATAAATTTCTATTTATATATGAATATATACATACATGTATATGTATATGTATATGTGTGTATGTATGTGTATGTGTATATATATATATATGAAGGAATAGAAAATAGCACAGTGGATTGGATTCTAGGAACCATTTAAATTTGAATTGCTAGAATACAAACTCTAAGGTAAGGTATAGAAGAAACAAGTTTGGAAAACAAGGGAAAAGATCATGATGGGCTTGGAATACCATGTTGCAGAACTTGAAATGAATGATGTGTGATGTAATGATAAATATAATTTTTACTCTTCAAAATGTGTACTCTTTTAGCAGTGATATAGTTTTAGGCCTAGTGCCAATTACTGATGGATTTTGTTGTTGTTGTTAAGCCTATGAGAATAAAAGTACTTGCCAGTATCTCTGTTGAAGAATTGGAGTATTTAAGAATCTGAGGAATTTAAAATCAGTAATGTATTTCTGACTTCTATCTATATAAACAATGGTTAAACAGAGTCAAAGCATACCAAAATTGACTAGAATTGTTCATAAAAATTTCCAGGTAGTTCTTGAATTCATAAGCTGCCCTCCTCCCCACCCCAAACCTTAAGCCTTAAGCATATATCATCAGTTTTCAGGCAAAACATTTTCTTTTAGTCCAATTAGCTTCACTTGAATCTGAAGTACACCTGTAGGGGAGAAGTTTTGTAATTCATATGTATCCTAAGGAGTTTTTCTCATCTAAATCAGTGAATCACTTTTGAAATTGTGACTTAATAATCAGCAAATGGCTCAGCAATTCTTGAAATCATGATTTTATTGCATTTAAGGCATTTCAGCCAAGGAGAACTGTTCCATTCTGAAACTACCTATAGCTTAATCAAGTCTAAGGCTGAAGATATTTAATCTCCTAAACAAAATCATCTTTTTTCTCTGCAATTGCAGGTTCATTGGCTTGATGGCTCCTGTCCCAGAGGAAAGAGATGGCAACCACATTAACCGCAGCTGAGAAGTGTATATCAAAATAAATAAAATCTTTATAATCCTCTTAAAATTCTCCAATTGATTTTTGAGAGTGTGAATGTCAAAATATTTATTGCTTTTCAAATTTCATCATCACTTCTAGCAGTGAATCTCATTTACAAACTTAGAGCACAAACTGCCATAATAAAGAATAGAGTTGAAGACTGGTACCTAGACCCTCTTGACCACAACTTTCTTTTCTTGCACATTTTAGATGCTCCATTTAAGCTGTCTATGAATTTAGGCTCCAAATTTTATACTCTTTACTTAAAGGTGATTAAGGTATACTCTATTAGCTAAACTAGTTCATCAGGGAAAACATACTTATTAAAAATAAGAAGGTTGAACATAGTGGTAATGCAATTAAACTTCTTCCCGGAATGCCTGTTAGGTTAATCTCATCTTGGGTTTAGAAGTACAAAAGAGGTGCTATCCCATGATTTCTTACTGCTAACCACAACTTCACTGTCGCTTGATTATTAGAGGTAAATAGAAAGTGACTTGAATACATCAGTTCCCTATAAAGCCAGGATGATTGTTATTCATTGTTTTGTTCTTTTACTATTAGTTTTAGAAACATTTTCTGGATATTCATTTCTGCATATTAATAAAACATATCCCTTTTTTATATTATTTATAGGGAAAGTTTTAAACTTAATTTTAAAATAACATACTACTTCTGCTTCATGCTACTATAAAAATGTTGGTCTTTTATAAGTTGCTTAATTCAAACCTTTTATTTTTAGAGCAGACTTTTTAATTGGTCATATGAAATATGCAATAGAGATGTTTATTGTATAAACATCTATTAATTCAAATTTAGAGAAAGCACTCAGGTTGATCTAATCGGTAGGGAGTTCATTAAAAGTAAAGATGGGGAAAATGATGCTTTTAAATTACAGGAAACTAAAAAAAGGTATGTGATAAATTAACTGATTTAAAATTTTTATTTTCTCAAGTTGCCATTTACTGGGTCAGAAACCAATTGTATTACTATCTTCTTTAATAGCTTTTCATTCTAATCCCTTAGTCGAATAGATCTATTTTTTAAAATAATTACCTACTCAACAATGCTGCTAGATAAACCACACAGGCAAAAACCTCATCACTGTAACAAATCTTTAGCAATGAAATCATACACACAATTCCAGCAATTTCTCTGGTTCAACATCTAATTATGTATATACCCATTACTTATTTCACAGAAGTGAATGTCAAGCTAATTAGGACTTTTATTAGGGTCTTCATCCATACAGAAAATTAAACTCAGATCAGATTTCCTAGTAAACTGAAAGGCTACCTTACATGGGACACTAAATGCATTCTAGAATTTTTACTGTCTGAATTTGTTGCTGCTACTATGCAAATCTTTTAAGCAATTGTCAGTACGATCCTATGGCTCCATTGATTCTTCAGTACTTCCAGTGGTGAAGATGTTACAAATTAGATGGAGTCAACAAGTGCTCCTGGAGTCTCTTTCTTCTCTCTCCAAAATATCACCACTATAATCAGTCTTGAAGAGCATAGACACAAATCTCATTATGCCCTTTTTCTTTGTGCATCAAGCATCATAAGATGCCCAGAAATCCAGAGTCATGCCTCATCCCCTGGAAACACATCCCTATATGGATCTGCACATTGCTTAATCTGACTCTGTCTGCTGTTCTCCCCAATTTCTGAAATACTGCCATTGTGTCCTCTAAATCACATGATCCATTAGCAGTTAAAACTTTTCTAACCCCAAACTCTTCCTTCATCATTTTACTTGCCTTTTTGGTTCAGATGATATCTGGCTTTAACCCAAGATCTTTTACCTGTAGTTTTCATAAACTGAACAGGAAAATGGACAATTATCTTTCTTGCTCCTCGTTTTCTCAGACTGAGCCCACCTCTTCATCTCTGCCTTCAACCACTTTTTTCCCCTTAAAATATTTATTAGATTTCACTACTTGCCCTCCATCTCTTTAAAAAACTTATTTATAGATTCTGTGATCACTTACCCTTTGTTTCTTTAACTCTTCTCTAGCTGAACCTTACTCCTCCAAGGATCCTATCATAGTTTCTGGTGGTGGTGTTTTGTTTTGTTTGTTTGTTTGTTTGTTTGTTTGTTTTTATAGCAACACATATACTGATGATCCCTCCACTTGTAAAGTGTGACAAGTGTCAGTGCCGTTACCAGACACCCTGATTTTCTCCTATTCGGGTAGGATTTCATTTTCTGGTCGCCTTGCTAATAGGTGGAGCCTTTGGCTTAGCTCTGGTCAATGAGTCCTGAGTGACCCTTGAAACTATCAAGTTCAGCCCTCCATGAATATAACTAATCATCTTGACAATGATGGAACCAAAACAAGAGAAAGAAATAAGCATGGATTTTTTTAACTGGATATTTTAACCTGCTGAGTCATATTTATTTTATTTTCAACAGCATGACCTCGCTTATTTAACTGATGCATATGGGCTCTCCATTCTTTGCTCCCTAATAGTAAAAGGTCTACTTTGGTTCAATTCTATTTTTTATGATAACTCTAAGCATGCAGCTGAATGTGGCTGAACAAGAATAAAAAGCCTTGCTGGCTGATCTTACTTAAATTTAGACCTTCTAACAGCATGTGACCTCTTAATGCTGCCCTGTAATCCAGCCCTATTTTCCTTGTCTGTCTAACTGCTCACTCACAACAACTCGAAATTACTTTCTCTTCTGTCCTCAAACATCTTCTTCTATAGTTGTAAGTAATAACAGTACTAGAAAAATAGTATTAACTCATTAAAGCTAGATATCAATCACAGTTTGTGATCATTGTTTCCATAATGACTTAATAAACATATCTGGGGTTAAAACACACACTCTTCAGCCTCTTCCTTTCTAACCTAACCAATGTATTATATATTTTTTCGAATGTAAGATAGCTATTATTTCTTGAGTGCCTGCTATAGGTAATATCTCACTTAATTTTCAAAATTAAATAAATTAAATAAAATTAATTTTATTTAAATAATTAAATAAATAATTAATGAGTTAAATAAAAAATTACTCACTATCGTGATCCCCATTTTCAGATAAGGATATGTAAGCAAAGATGTTAAATACTTGATCTCAAATGACACAGTCAGTCAGCAATAAATGTGGGATTTGGAGACGGGTTGATGGTAGACTTGAGAGACTATGATTTAACCATATACTTTGTTTTCCACAACATCCTGAAAAGACTTTGAACAGTTTGCCTAAGAGGCAAGAGGAATAAGGAAGGCTATATTTCCTTCTGAGGTTCCAACATTAAGAACTGTTGATTTTCACACAGGAAAAAAATCTCTCAGACTTGAGTTCTTTGATAGTGTTTGCCTATATGTTGGGGCTACAGAGGTGAAAGGATATGCCCCACTGTATCAGTCTTACTAGTCTGTCAGTTGTTATGATAACTCCAATGACATTTTGAGTAGTGATATATCTGTTTGGGGGTTTAGAGATACCTGTTTTACTACAACTTTTCTACTTCCTATGTGACTTCAATTTATCCTGATTTATTATAAAATATAAATCAATAATTCTAAACATGACTAAGGTATAGTGAGCATTAGGGAGATGATGTATGTTCAAGGGGGCTATGGACCATGTTGTCCTTTCTGAGCTTTCGTTGAGTTTGGGATACGCTGGCCAACTGGTCGGTAGGATCGGACTGCTAAGGACTAGCAAATGATTTTCTGGACAAGCGCAAATTCCTTAATTATTATCAAATGCTTAATATTTTAATAAACTTTTATCTATTTCCTCAGATTTAAAGTCACAGATGTCCATGGAATATAGGAGAAAAAGACAAATCCCGTCTGACAGAATGGTGATTATACAATGTTTAAAACACAGATTATAGGAAAATATCATGAGATACCTTAGGAAAAAAAAATCATTAATGAAAAAAGACCCTGGTCTGGGGCCTAGACTGAGCAGAGAGTCTACCTGGTAGAATGAAGCAGTCATTTTGGGTAGAAAGCAAGGCTGTTCATTAACATGTCAACGTTCTAACTTCTGGCATCTTGGGAAGGAGAAGACTATGTGATAAGATAAAAAGACTATATCACCAGAGAGGGGGTGGGAGTGACAAACAATTCTGCTTTGTAATCTCTTTTTACAAAAGTCATATATGGGGCACCTGGGTAGCTCGGCCAGTTGAGCATTTGCCATCCACTCAGGTATGATCCCAGAGTCCTGGGATTGAGCTCCCCATATCAGGCTCCCTGCCTGCTTCTCCCTCTCTTTCTACCGGCAGCACCCATTCTTGTGTTCTCTCTTCTCTCTCTCTCTATCAAATAAATAATTTTTTTTTATAAAAATGTCATATACGTTGAAGGGAATATTTTCCTGTCTTCTAGAGAGAAATGTGAAACTCTGGAGCACAGAAACAGGCAGAGATGATGATGAACTCAGAGTTGTGACTGCAGAAGGAATAGTTTCCCTCAGGTTGTTGAGGTCAAGCAATACCCAAGTCTGCTCAAGGAAAGCACTGTTCAAGGAGCAGACTACTGCAGGTGTGTTAATGCAGAACAGAAGTGAGCTCACCACTGCGGGTGGATTCATGCAAAGCAGAAGTGACACAGACAGAAAGGCAATGGGTGGTAAGGGGAAACGTCAGAGAACTAGAGGCAACCAGGTAGCAAATTAGATTTTTGTTGCACTTCTTTGGGGATTCCTAGACTCACAAACAAGAGTAGTGGCCTGAGACTTTTTCTTTCTTTCTTTCTTTTTTTTTTTTTTTTTGTGGGTGATGCCTAATAATCCAAGAAATTGGGGTAAACTGCTTATAGTGTCTTTCCTATGATCCTAAAGGTAATATGATTTAGGACACATTTGTTTATACCAAGTAAAATATCTGGTACATATTTGCATCATCAAATACCCGTTCCTTCCCTGACAACTCTATAACCCATTCTGTGTAAGTAGGAAAATGATTTTAGTGTACACATTTTTATTATTTTATTCACCTGCATGGATCCTTATGTAAGGGTGGGAAGCAGAAATGCATTTTGGCTGTGTATTGTAACCTCTACTTTCTTCCCACTAAAAGCCAGAGTTCCACTCAACTAACCAAACAAATTAACTTTCTACAATATTTTTGTAAAGGCCTGTTTGCTTATGGTTAGTCCAAATGTGCTAAAAATTGCTAACTTTCTGCCTTCTTTGTAACAGGTAAACTTGTCCTAGAAAATAAATGTTGGGATTAGTATACTTTTTCCACTACTGCTGTTTGCGTAAACCTTTCTACGTTGTCAAAATAAAGACTTTAGTGAAGGAAAGCGAAATAGAAAAGGCATAAAAAAAATCATTTTGATGGATTAACTCAGTATTTCCCAGCAGAAATTTTTTATTCTCTTATGTTTGGTAGTTTCTTATCTCCGTGGACTATATCTCTAGTTTTTATCAATTACCTAAGGGGCACTTTTCTGCAAATACTTTCAATTCTATAGACTCTTTTGGCAGACCTTCCCGTTACCTTTGGCTCTTTATCTCTGCATTCTATCAGATGCTTTCAAGAGAACTATATTGCAGCCAACTGGAGGAACCTGAGCACTAGACTGTTTCAGATCTTTTTTCTGTGAAATAGCTAAGGGTCCCAAGATACCTATTTTAAAAGCAAACATCATTTTGTAGAAGCAGAAAACTCTCTTTGATTCACTCATAATAAGAAAATTTTCTGTAAATTTTATTTTTGTTAATTTGTGTTCTTTTGCAAAATTCCTATAGAGTGTTACATGGATATAAAGAGAGAGAGAAATAGAGAGGTAGATAGATATAAATACACTCAATAAGGTCATTTAATCAGTGTTGCTGACTATTTTTTTAAAGTTTTATTTGAAATAGAGGTAACTTAAAATGTTGTATTAGTTTTAGGTGTACATCACAGTGATTTTGACAATTCTAAACATAATGTTATGCTTACCACAATAAATATAGTTATCATCTGTTACTATAAAACGTTATTACAATGTTATTGGCTATATTCCCTACACTGCACTTTTCATCCTTGTGACTTATTTATTTTATAAACGGCAGTTTGTACCTTTTAATTCTCTTCATCTATTCTCCTCTCCCAGCCCTCACCCCTGTGGCAACTACCAATTTGTTCTCTATATTTATGATTTTGTTTCTGGTTTGTTTGCTCATTTGTTTCATTGTTGCTGACTAAATTTTTACAGACTATTCTCTACCATTGAAAATGAGTAACATTTGAAAAAAAAAAAGTATTTTAAGGAGAGTTTCTTAATTTGGTGTCTTCAGTTGTTCAGCTTCACAGTTAGAAGATAAGGAATCCATGAACTTAGATGGAGGGCGGGGGGTTACATATTTGTTTTCACTAGTCCCTAAGTGATATTTCACACTTTTTTTTTCAATTATAAGCATGGATAGCAAAAATTAGCAGTATTTTCAGTACATTGTTACCAAAAGAAATCATACATATTTTTTCTATTCCTATCTCATTAGAGATACTGTATATATATTTTATTTTATAGTTACTGCTAATTTGTAATTATAATTATTAGAATCTTTCTGCTAAAGCATGTTAATATATTTAGTAATGAGGTACTAATTAATAAACCTTGCAATTTTTTAAAAATATTTTATTTATTTACTTGACAGAGATCACAAGTAGGCAGAGAGGCAGGTGGGGGCAGGGCAGGGGTGGGAAGCAGGCTCCCTGCTGAGCAGAGAGCCTGATGCAGGGCTCCATCTCAGGACCCTGGGATCATGACTTGAGCTGAAGACAGAGGCTTTAACCCATTGAGCCACCCAGGTGCCCCTCATTTTAAGCCCATGCTTGCTCTCTCTTGCTCTCTGTCAAATAAAATCTATTTTTTTATTTTTTAAGATTATATTTATTTATTTGATAGACAGAGATCACAAGTAGGCAGAGAGGCAGACAGGGAGAGAGGGGTGGAAGCAGGCTCCCTGCTGAGCAGAGAGCCTGATGCAGGGCTCCATCCTAGGACCCTGAGATCATGACCTGAGCTGAAAGCAGAGGCTTAAACCACTGAGCCCCCCAGGAGTCCCTAAACCTTGCAATTTAGAAATATTTTAGACTTTATTTCAATATATTTGTGTTCCTATTTATTCTTAATATTATAGTTTAGGGATTTAAAAATATTCTGAGAAGGAAACCAAAGGTGTCATAGGGACTGCCAAAAGAATCCTGTAAAAAAAAAATGAATAAATAAAAGCTTCAAAACACCTGATGCAAAATCTCAGAAGTTTAAGAAATTTTAGACTCTTGATATACCTAAAAATTGCAGTGATAATAAGAATCTTCATTCCTAAGGTGATGTTGATCAATAAAGACTTTTTATATGTTATCATTCATTCAACAGATACTCAGAGCATCTGACATTTGCCTAGTATTCTTCTAGAAACTAGGAAAAAATAGAGTGACAAAATGGACAAAAATAGACTATATTTGACTTTGTAATCATGGATTTTATATTTTAGCATAGGAGATGAAAATAAATAAAATTTAGAAACAAAGTTGAAGGACTCACATTAATTGATTCCAACACTCATGAAGCTGCTATAATCAGGAGAGTGTGGTGTTAACAAAAAGACTGAAACTTAGATCAACAGTACAGAGTAGAGATTCTAGGAAGAGATCCACACATATAAACTCAACCATTTTGCAAAATGGAGAAAGAATAGTCTTTTCAACAGATGGAACAGGGACAAGGTGAGATCATATGCAAGAAACCAAAGCCAAACCCCAAACAAAACTCATATAAAATACTTAACTCAAATGGATCATAAACTTAAATGTAAAAGTTAACATTCTAAAATTTATAGAAGAAACCATAGGACAAGCTCTTTGTGCACTTCCAAGTATAGTATTAGTTCATTGTAATTTTACTTCACAATCTCCTATAAGCTAATGGTGTTGAACTTCTTTTTGTGGACTTATTTGCCATTCATATATCTTCTTTTATATCAATTGTCTGTTTAACCCTCTCATGCATTTTAAATTGGATCATTTCATGTCTTATTACTGAGTTTTGAGAATAATTTATATACTTTGGATATAGGCCCATGATGAGATAAGTGTTTTGCAAATAGTCTTCTAGGCAGTGGCTTGTTATTTTGTTTTCTTACCAAAGTCTCTGGAAGAAATATTATTAATATTTATCCTTTCCAGATTTGTTTTGCTTATTATGGTTCCTTTACTTTTCTGAATAAATTTTGAATTCATTTGTTGATTTCTAAAAACAAATAACAAAACAGGGGTGCCTGGGTGGCTCAGTGGGTTAAGCCTCTGCCTTCAGCTCAGGTCATGATCCCAGAGTCCTGGGATCGAGCCCCGCATGGGACTCTCTGCTCGGCAGGGAGCCTGCTTTCCCCTCTGCCTCACTGCCTACTTGTGATCTCTGTCTGTCAAATAAATAAATAAAATATTTAAAAAAATAACAAAACAAATAAATGAAAAAAAAAGGAAACCTGTTGCAATTTTATTGGATTTGCACTACCTCTTTAGAACTGCCATCTCAACAATATTGAATCTTTCAGTCCAAAACCATGATTTATTTAGATACTATGTGCTTTCTCTCATCAGTTTTTTATACTGTATAATTTTAAATAGAAGTGGTAAAAATGGACATTTTTGCTGTGTTCCTGGTCTTTGTAGGGAAGGACTTAATCTCTTATCATTAGATATAATGATAGCTGTATGTTTTGGTAGAATCCTCTAGTTTTTAAAATTAGGCTAATTATGGCCTCATAAAAACAGTGGTCCCTTTGCTTCTATTTTCGGAAAGAGTTTTTTGTAGAATTTATGCTATATCTTCTTAAAATTGGTGGGATATGCCAGTGACATCATCTGGGCCTGAATTTGTCTTTATAAGAAATATTCTAAAATTATTAAATTCAATTTCTAAAATCAATTTAGGACTACTCGGCATACCCTTTCTTCTTGAATGTGCTCTTGAGTACTTTGTGTCTCAGTTAATTTGCCATTCCATCTCAGCTGTCAGATTTAGGGGCATAAAATTACTCTAATAGTCTATTGCTATACTTTTAATGTCTTCATGATCTGTGATAATGGCTACTCTTTCCTTCCTGATACCAGTAATTGTATATTCTTTCTTTCTCTTCACCAGTTAAGCTAGAGGATTATCAATTTTATATAATTTATATAATGTTATAAATTATAGTATGATGATCATGTAATATTTATATTACATATTTATATAATTTAATATAATATTGATATGGTCAAATGAAATCTATCACCTTGTTCTTACTTATTCTGTTCTTCTTTCTTATCCTGATCTTATTTTTCTTTATTTGCTTAACTGTCATTTAATTTTGTGTGTTTCTTTTAATTTCATCTACCTCCACTACTGCTTTATTATTTGTACATTTGTAAAATAAAAATAGTGATTACCTTAGGGTTTGCAGTAGCATCTTTAATATAGCACAGGCTTTCTTCAAATAATATTATACTAGTTTACCTGTAATGAACTTAAAGTTGTATGCTTCTAATCTCACTCCCAATTTTTGGGCTACTATACTTATTTTTTTTTTTTAAATTTTACCTGTGCCACAGAACATTGCCATCATTATTCTTTAGAACATCAAATATCTTTTAACAGAGTTTCTCAGTATTAGCACAGTTAATGTTTTGGATCAGGTAAAATCTTTGCTATTAGGACAGTCCCCTTTATAATATGTTAGTGCCATCTCTGGTTTCTACCTACTAGATTCACCCAGGCATAAAGTTAAAAAAATAAATGTCTCCAGAAACTGCCAAATGTGCCCTGAGAAATAAAATTGTTCTTGGTTGAGAACTTCCGCTTTAAAGTCATTTAACTGAAGAAAAAAAAAAAAGTACTTGTATATTTGCCTATATTACAACAGCTTCCAGAGCCCTTCATTTTTTATGTGTTTTAATGTACTTTTTGTCTGGCATCATATTCTTCTGGCCCTTTCCCTCTCTGTCATTTCTATCTGGAATATGAATTACAGGCATGTTAGATTATGTATCCTTGTCTCACGTTCATTCTTCAGTAACATTTTTGTGTTTCATTTATTTATTTTTTTGTTTGTTTTGTTTTGTTTTGTTTCGTTTTACCCTGCATGTTTTCATCTCAGTATTTTTTTACAGTGTTCTTATTTCTGTTGAAATTTTCCATCTATTTTTCCATGCTCTACTAGGGAGTTTACCATACTAATCATAGTTATTATAAAGTATCTCTCTGGGATGGGCTGCCTTGTGGCTTAGTCGGTTAAGCGTCTGGCTCTTGGTTTCAGCTCAGGTCACAATCTCAGGGTCCAGGGATCAAGCCCAGCTATTGGGCTCCGAGTCCACTTGGGATTCTTCTGTCTCTCTCCCTCTCCCTCCCGCTCTCTCCTTCCATGCTTGTTTACTCTTTCAAATAAATGAATAAAATCTTTAAAAAATATATCTCTCTGAGAATTCCTCCATAGGGGTCATCTCTGAGTCTGGTCCTGTTGATTGCTTTGTCTATTGGTAATAGTTTTTTCTTTCTTCTTTCATTAGTTTCATATTTTGTGATTGAATCTTAAGCTTTCTGTGTAGAACAATAGAAACTGGCTCACAAAAATCTGGAACATTTTAGTTTATCTGGATTTTTATTGTTGTTTAAGTGGGTGTGATGTTCTT
This sequence comes from Taxidea taxus jeffersonii, assembly GCA_003697995.1. Classification (NCBI taxonomy): domain Eukaryota; kingdom Metazoa; phylum Chordata; class Mammalia; order Carnivora; family Mustelidae; genus Taxidea; species Taxidea taxus. The sequence goes on from RCUC01173110.1 coordinate 24,455, forward strand.
CCCTGCTTTCTTTATCTTAGGCAGATGTTGAACCAGAAACCATTTTGAGCACAGATGTGATATGATATGATTTATATATTTGCTAGAAAATAACTATTGCCATTCTATTGAGACTATAAAATAGAAACTGGAGAAATAAGTCAGCAGGATATTAGAATAGTTCAGACCATGATTGACCATGTGAAAAGTTGTCAAATCATGATCTAATTTAAAGAAAGAACTGAGAGAATTTTCTCATGGATTAATGTGGGTTGTGTGAGAGTAGAACAACGAAAATTCACAGGTAAATGTCCTGAGTAATTGGATGGATTGTGGTGACATTTACTGAGATAGAAGAAAATGGGAAAAGAGCAAGTACTTCCTAGGAGCAGGGGTAGAGGAGAGTGAATCATCCATTCATTTATTCAACCAAATAATCGTTATAATTTAATTTTATTTGAAATGTTAGGGACCACCTAGTAATCAGAAATATGGCCATTATCCTTTAAGCATGAGTGTTATAGGACTATAAGCAGGAAATCACAATCCAGCATAGCAGATTAGAAGATAGAACCAACTCAGCACATTATACAGAACACTCAGAAGGAATACCAGTCTTATCTGACTCTAAATGTTGTCCCTACAACATTTAGGAAGTATAAGGACGCTAACTACAAACATGAAATTACAAGTGTTCATTCAAACAAGTAAAATTTAAAATATGAAACTAAATTAAGAGTGATATTTCCATACTTTATTTTTCAGTACTTCCTGATCTTCAAAGATTAAATATCTTAACCATTAACACTTAAGTCTCTCCCTGATCTGGACTCTTTTTACTTTTATACTTCAAATCTACAGGATTATTATTCCTCTCTCTTTTTTTTATACTTTATCATATGGTATTTTCTCTCGTAGAAGTGGCCACTCCTACATCCTCAATTCCAGGTTCCGTCTGGTAAATCTCAGTTGACCTAAAATAATCAACTCAATTTTGATCTTATAGAAGCTTTCCTGTCAAACTGCAGAAATAGTTGGCATATCCTCCTCTCTGTCTTCTTCTATTTTCTTATACTGATTTTCTAATCCTTTTTTCTTTTATTTGTTTGCTTAACTGTCTCTACTTCAGAGTCTCAGTTCCTTTCATTTTTTAAATTCATAATGGAGTATGTGATATATATGAAATGGCTTATAAATGTTTCTGAAATGAATAAATGCATGGATGAATAATTCATTCCTGGAATAAATGCATTTTGGAACTATACATTGGAGAAGACACATTGACTAAAACATCTCTTCATTCTTATAAATGAATTACCAATTATAATTTCAATTAGAATTGAAAGGGATCACTATGAACAAATTGACTTGGACTTGCTTGATGAAATCAACTTTGCTCTAGAAGGATCTTTCAATGTCACCTATATGACTCTGTGTGTGTGTGTGTATGTGTGTGTGTGTGTGTATGGCCAAGAAAGGGAGTGAAAGTCTTAGTAAGCAAGGGAAATATGCTTGCAAGAGAAGGATAGGAAAATAGGGAACATGAAACTAAGACTGAATTTCTTGAGGTAAGCAATGTACCTTGATGATTTTTCTATTCCCATAAATTCTGACTCAGGTAAAAGCCAAAGAAAAATGATTTTCTAAGATGGTTATGATTAACTTTCATATCTCTTAATACTTCTAAACCAGAGTATTCCCTCTCCACCTATCTCTCCTCTCTATCAACCCATAATTTAAAAATGTTATTGTAGATTTTCTTTATATAACTAGGATAAGAAGCTATAGAGAGAAGTACAGACACTTTCATAGCACTAATGCATTTGCTGATTAGCATGTTATAATTATTCAATTTTGCACTGTTAATAAGACTTATCCATAACTTTATTTATTTTTTAAAAGATTTTATTTATTTATTTGACAGAGAGAGAAGGAGAGAGAGAGAGCACAAGCAGGGGGAGCTGCAAGATTATCCATAATTTTATCCAAGGTCATGAAATCAAGCCTGACATTGGTCTCTGTGATCAGCAGGGAGTCAGCTTAAGATTCTCTCTCTCCCTCACCCTCTATCTTCCCACACTCTCCCTTTCTCTCAAGTAAATAAATAAATAAATCTTAAAAAAAGATTATCTATGGATAATATAGATAAGTTATGACTTTATTAGTTGGTTGAATGTGGGAAATGTGTCATCATCTTCTCATACTGCCTAGATCACACTAACCAAGTAGAACTTTTTAGAAGACAATCTAATACCATTCTAATGTGTAAAAATTATGGCCAATAAATAAATAAATAAATAAGGGAAAAAATCAATAAAACAAAACAAACAAAAAAACCCCCCAAATAATTACAAAAAATTAGGGTACAAAATTCCTTAAGCAATATTCCATAGGAAATTTAAACCCTTGAATAAAAAAAAGGCTCATTTACTACTGATGTATATATTTATTAATAATATATAATAGTAATATAATAATATATAATGATATATATTAGTTTTTAAAACACAACAAAGAGATTTGAGTTCAGTTCTAAAATATTCCCAAAGAAATTTATAAAGATTTAAATAATTGTTTAATCAAACTGAATCTAGGAGTGGCAAAAATGTAGACTTTGCTTTTGTCATCTTTGGTAGTTACCACACTGAAGAGAAAGACAATTCCATCCATTACTGGGAAACTGCAGTGTTATAGACTCTTAAGGAATATTGACTTTTCCTTTGAAAACTAATGCTTTCAGCTGATTTTTAACCAGACTCTTAAAAACTAATTTTGAAAATAAGAATTGAAAACAATTACATTAATCACTTTTGTAATTTTGTATGATCGGAAATTTACATTTGCGAGCTAAGTACGCCATACACATACCTTCACTTCGATGAAACAAAACAGCAACTTTACAGATCTTTATTGAGCAAGTTTGCCTACATTTATTTGGTATCCTAGAGTTTCCCTATCAGATTTTTTCTTATATTTGTTATTTTACGTGCTAAGAATTATTAAGGTCTTTAGAGTAATTCAGTGATTTGCTTTGATTATTTATGGTAAAAAAAAATGTGTGTGTGCCTGTGCTTGTATATGTTTGTGAGAGAGAGAGAGATAGACAGAGGGAGGTATGGGGAAAATGTGTATAGTACTTGGCTGAGTTCAAGAATTCATTTCTAAAGAAAAAACTTTTTTGATTTACTACACATTTCAAATTCTTTAAAGCATCAAATTTTAGAAAACTCTGACTATACTAAATTCCTCATAATGATCCATAACTTGATAGCAGGGGACAGACTGTTGTGTTCTCTCCCTCTGTGTGTGTGTGTGTGTGTGTGTGTGTGTGTCTACTGAAATGGGACAGTTTTCCCAGGTTAAAATGAAAGTACACAAAATGAGAATTTGCTGTGTAATTCAGGTAAATATTTTTTTGGTTTGTCAAAGTTGTCATTACCTTTGAATTTGGGAATAGAAAAAGGAAATTTAAAAACTAACAGGTATTTATTCCTTCAGTAAAGTAAGATTGCATAAGATTCTCATTATTTAAAGAAAATTGTTGACTCACTTCCACTCAGCTGTGTATGTGTGCTGTTTATGTGTGTCTTGTGAGTTATTTTTGCTGGAGCTATAGTATCCTTTTTCATGATAGTCATATTTTAGCAGTATTTTGATATCCATCTGACAAAAATATGTGGCATAGAAGGATTGTGCATGTATTTAAGTAAAATCATCATCAACAACAGCAAAATCTCAGGGAAATGCAATTTCCACAAGGCATTAACCTTGTTCACGGTGTTAGACTGCATGGCAAATTTTGTCCCTTTGCTGAACTGAACTTCTATTGAGATACCATTTTCATGATTCTCAATTTTTCAAATTTATGCAGGTGTTGTACTGCATGAGAAAATCTGCATTTAGTATGCGAACTGGAATCGGCAAAGGAGGACGGCTGCTCTCCTGCTAACTTTAAATAAGTCATGTCACAAATTGCATGCGAGCCTTATAAAATATTAACATCGGGAGTCACTGAAACAAATCAGTATTACTATTAACCTGGGAAAAGATCTTCCAAAAGTATATCCAAACAAAATAAATACTGAAAAATAGTTTTAGTTTTCAAGCCAAGCTTATGAAATATTTTCCCGATGTTTGTGTGATTATTAGGCAGGTGACTCAAGCGGTAGAGAAAAGTTGGAAGCTTGTGTGTCCCCAAGAAGCTCCTCCTACACTTTGCTTCTTTATTATTATGGACTGGCAGATCCGTAGACATGAAACATTTCTTAAATTAACAAATGGAAAAGGTGTAGATAACACATACTAAGTGCTTTTTTTTTTTTCCCTCCAGGCTTCCTTTTTTTTTTGGTATTAAAAGTATTAAAGCCTACTTTTGAACACCTTAATTAATGGGACTTACACAAAAACTATTGTGGTTATAATAGTGTAACTGTCTTTTCAAAGGAAGTGCTGATTATAGTTCATAAAAGTTTAGGGCATACACCATACAGTGGCAATTAGTTGTTTTTATTTTTGTTTGTTTATTTTCTACACTAAAAAGGATAAGTTATTCAGAAGAGGCAGATAACTATAAACAACAAAACTTGATGTTTACATACAATTTGCTCTCTTGCTAATTAGTACAAAACGAGGGGAAGAATGAAGAGATAGGGAATTCTATTTTATTGAGTACACCAGATATGCAGGAGGGAGGGAGATTTTGTTAAGTGTCAACTCTATAACTTAAAGTACAATTGAGCTAGCTATGAATAGTCTAGGCTTTGAAAAAACAGACAGGTACATAGATGAGGGATGGATAAATAGAAAGATAGATAGATAGATGAGTACATTCCTACATAGACTGAGTGAACAATTAAAGCCCCTTTTATCCAAGATTGATTAATTGGTAACCTATTACATTTTACTATATTATACTGGTAGATATTATAGTAGTTAGAAAAGTAAGATATAGTCTTTGTCTCCAAGGGAAATACAATCTTGTCAGGGAGGTAAGTCATATTTCTATGCGCTAAATTGAATAGGGAGATTATGGGAGACTCTCTTGAGTGCTATGCTTAAAATTTGGAACTTGATTCTGAGTACAAAGATGAGCACCAACTTTTATGAGTGGAATTTGGCCATTGATATTCTTCATTGTAAGAAAAAGAACCTATCAACATTGATTTCCAGAGGTGAGTACCAGTTTTCATTCATATTTTGCTGAAATATTCTAATATAATTGATGTTGCCAGCCATTTCCTCTTTGAAATGCTCTTGTCTTTTAGTTTTGGTCCCCAGGATTCTGCTGATTCTCCTCAAATCTCTCTGACCATTATTTCTTATTCATCTTTATGGGCTTATTTTTTCCTTTACAATGTTTATATTTCTTTGCAATATTAATATTTCGTAGTACTCCTTCCTCAATTAAAGGTACATTTTATTCACCCTGCTCTCCATGGATGATCAGATGAAATTACCTAAACTCAAATACTAATTTGCTTGCTTTTAGGCATCCTTGCTGTTGCCTCTCAACTAAGTCTCTGGTCTCTCTCATGTAAGTTTCAGACTCACATATTAAACTGTGTGTGTACATCTTCACTTGATTGTCATAAAAATGTGTTTAATATCAAATTCCTTTTTCCTCAGGCAGTAGACATTCACTGTACCTTGACCACCAACATCAATTTGCATGTTGTTTTTGATGGCATGTCAGTTTTATTTTGTAGAAATACCTCCATCTCATTTGAATGTATCTCGTTTGTCTGGGAGCTCTGCTCTCTCACAACAGAAGCCAAAGGAATTTTTGGAGAATAAAAACGCCATCTTTGCTAGATCCTTCCTTTGACCATCCTATGTTGTCTAAGGGTGAGCATATGACCAACATAATCAGATTCTCTCTTTCACCTTTGAAAGTCATGATGTGGGGATTGAAGACTCAAAGTCTGTTGATTTCCGTGACGGCATCCTTCTTTCAATGATCAAGCCATTCTAGCAGCCTCAGTTCCTTCTCTGGTTTCGGTCTTGGGTGTTCGGTCTATGGGGTGTTCTTCCAAATATAGTGTATGTGATATCTTCCTCTGTTCGTTATCTATTGCTATATAACAAATCATCACAAAATGTAATAGCTTAAAAGGATAAATGTTTATTGTGTCTTTTAGTTGCTGTGTGGCTCCAGAATCTGGGAGTGGCTGAGTTGGTTGCCTCCAGCTCAAGGTTTCTTGAAATCATGCTCTTGGTGAGGCAGTGGTCATCACCAGGTTCAGCTGGGACAGGTGAATCTAATTCCAAGCTCACTTTTGGCTTTTGGCAGGCCTCAGAGCATTTGTTTCCACATTTGCCACACAGACCTCCCCACAGGACCTTCTGAGGACATGGCGGTTGGCTTTCACCAGGCTGGGTGATTGTAGAGGAAGTGAGAGAGCAGCCAGGGTAGAAACCACAGTCTTTTTACAGCCCAATCTCTGACATGACATCCTGTCACTTCTGCCTTATTCTGCATATTCCAAGTGAGTCAATAAATCCAGCCCACACTCCAGGGGAGGAGATTATGAAAGAGTGTTAACCCTAGGGGGATTAGAACATTTTAAAGGCTGCCTACTGTACCTTTCAATATACTTCCTCTCTGCTTAAGATAGACTGCCTTCTGTCATTCGTGGCTCCATGTCTCCTACTGGCAAGCTACATCAATATTATCCTTCTGTATTGCTGTATCTTTGGGTGCTACCATGAGCCACCCAGGCACCAAATGTGCAAATCTTGGATTAATGTTTGTCTCTTCACTCTCCACAATTTCTCACATCAAACATATTCCTACATTCCAATTCACACCCTTCTTCCAATTTCGCAAATTATTTTAGTTGAAGAAAATCTCTATCACCTGAACTTTCCCTCTTTTATTGCCTAAATCTTCTGTCTCTAGAATTTAGCCTTGTATTTCTGGTTTTTAATTTCTTGAATGTCTTACACTGTGCTAATTCTCTTTTTCATTGTTGTTGTTCCTGTGGTTTTCTTACACAAACACTTTCTCCACCATATTCCCAGCTCCACACTAGATTATTTTCTTAGTTCATGCTTTTAGACCCAGTTTAGTGGGCACCTTACTTAGAAATCCACTTCTTACTTTGTCTGAATAAAGTATTGTCATCGTGAACCCACAGTGCAATGTGACTATCTCTGTTATTGCACTTTTTATATGTTATTAAAATAATCTGGTAAGTGTCTCTCTTTCTCATAGGATCGGGTAGCTAAGTATAGTTTTTTTATTCATTTTGGGATTTTCATGTCTTGCACATGCCTCTTTTATATAAGATTCTCCAAAGATAATAAATCATAAATAAATTCTACATCAGCACTCTAGATGATTCAATAAAGATAGTTATATTGAATCATAACTAATGTCAAATAAAGTGAGTGTCTGTGTGGAGAATAAATCATTGGAAATATCCTATGTTAAGTTTAGAACACACATTGAATTGACAATTTATGAATTCAGAAGCTTACTAGAAAATAAAAATGGAGAATTAAAGCAATTGTAGATATATTTTGTCATTATTGCAAGTTTTTTTCCTGTATTACATATGCAATTTATTATATGAAATCTTTTTTTTAAGAATTACTATAAGTGTTTAGTGTGAGTGAAGAGCTAAATATTAGCAAAGACTCAAAGAGCAAAACGAAGAATTTGCAATTTTGGATGATTAGAGATTATGTTGACTTTCAATGTGTAAAGTTATTTTCTCAAAACTCAAATTTTAGAAGTGATTCATACTAAGACAACATAGACACAAAACAGAGGGAGGAGTTTGTGACATAAAAGAGATGTAGTTCGTGATATGTGTCTATAGGATAAGACACTAGGAACTCATACTTTAATGGCATTAGTTCTATAAAGGCCTAATTTCTGCTCATTTTTTGAGAATTAATTTTTATGCTTTGTGATCTTCGCCTAAGCATGCCTCCCTCTTGAGAAAAAAGACTTTCATATTTGAATCTGAAAATTAAATTTATTCAATCAGAGTAGGAGATCTTATTGGTACACATATTTAGACTAACTCATTTTTCTTGAAAAACTTATCTGCAAATTAACGTCTTTTTTTCCTAACCCCTTATTTTATTATTATTTTTTTAATTTTTATTTATTTATTTGACAGAGATCACAAGTAGGCAGAGAGGAAGGCAGAGAGGTGGGGGGGAAGCAGGCTCCCTGCTGAGCAGAGCCCAATGTGGGGCTGGATCCCAGGACCCTGGGATCATGACCTGAGCCGAAGGCAAAGGCTTTAACCCACTGAGCCACCCAGGTGCCCCAAACCCCTTATTTTAAATTAGAAAATAAGAAATGATCCCTGATCACTGTCCTACCAAGAGATTGTTTTAACATCATTTGTGGAAGGAACATTGAAACTTTCCAAAAGTTTTTATTTTTTAATCTAATACTTAAAATATTTATATTTACATAATATTTATTTCATTAGGAATAAAAACAACTTTTTAAGAAGTCCACAAGTGGCAATAGTTTTTCTCATCTGGACACATGCATCATTAAAAATGAAAGCGTAACATTTATGTTTACCCTGTATTTATTCAGATTTCAAAATCTGAGTCACTAGGGAGTTTCATTTTCATGTTTATACACATTTGTCCATTTTCATTAAATACACATTCTTTGTTTTAAAAAATGTAATATAGTTTATTTATGCAATTCAGTTGGATCTCCTAGCTCTTACTTACTGTCTCCACTGGAAATATTGGCTTTTGGCATCTGTGGCATAAAAGTGGACAACACTTGTTTTTAGAATTTTCCTATTTTACCTTTGAAACTGATAATGTTATTCAACCATGCATCCAGATTTTTATACGATTTGGCATATTCTTTCCAGTGTTATAAAAATCTGCTCCTTGCATAATGAGACTTCCTTTAATATCCATTAAAAAATCCACAGAGATCATATTCTTTAGATAGGTGGGTGGGTAACTCAGGGTAATTTATAGCTTCAGGAACAGCCATTGCACTTACATTTTTGTGTGTGCATGTATGTGTGTATGTGTGTGTGAGAGAGAGAACTGGTTTCCAGCTTGATAGCATGCTGTTGTTAAGCCATCTTTAGTACCTTCCTGATTAGATATTTGTTTCAGGTCTAGCTCTCAAGAGTTTTCCACAGAGCAGTAAACTGAACTATCTTCAACACTTTCATTGAAATTCTGATGCTAACATTTAAAGTACATAACAATTATGTTGACTATGTTTTCTGCTTAAAGTAACACTTTATAGAAAATAAGAAAAAAATAATTTTCCATAAATTTTACGCTTTATAAAAGGAAGCTCTGGATAAAGACAAAAGACTCAATTTTGGCAGAATTTGTTTAAATGAAAATATTATGAGACATGTTTCCTGAAAATTTCTATATGTATCAGATCATGTGGAATAAACCAAATTTAAAACAGAGCTTTTCTTGAAAACTTTAAATATGCATATAAGACACTTTATCTGTTTCCCACTAACTCTCTTTTCCCCTTCTTCTTTCTTCTTTATTAGCCTTACATTCCAAAATTCTAAACATTGAGTTTTGCTCCACATGCCACATCTTTTTATTTCTCTGTGTATTTTACTCTTCTAATCTTGGTAACATGAATGCTGTATTTTCAACTGGCTTTTCCTCTTTAATGATCCAACTTTCAATGCCTATGCAATGAAGATACCTTTTCCAGTTGCCCTAGATTTGGCAACTAAAGAGACAGTAAACAGTCCGTCTTCCCAAGAAAGAACCATCAAAGCATTTTAATAACCAGTCATAAACATTTCTGAGAAGTTACTAAACCATGATCACACTAGCTCTGTTAC
>RCUC01173111.1:0-34244 GCA_003697995.1 Taxidea taxus jeffersonii
ATCACCAATCTGTTGCTGTTATGGTAAGAACACTGGAGCTCTACGCTCGTAGCAACTTTTGATTATACAATATTAACCATAGTCTCATGCTGTACCTTAGATGTCCAGAACTTACTCATCTTATAACTAAAAGTTAGCACTCTAACAATCATTTCCCATTTGTCTCACCCCTTAGTCCCTGGCAACCACCACTCTACTCTTTGGAGTAATGATAGTAAATAAGTAGTCCTAGCTTTGGTTTTTTTCTCTGACATTCACATTCTTCTTTCTTATATAGCTCAGCTTCCTCATCTGTATAATTTAAACTCATGTTCTATATTTACTTTTGTTAGTATTTGTGAGTTGAGAGCAGATAGATGCCTGAGTTTCTTCAATATAAATCAGTAAAATATGCATAAATGAACTGGGCGATATCTTTTAATTTTTAAATTTCCATTTGCTTCTTCTTTCACTTAATTTTATGTTAATAAATTGTGGCATATATTTATTGATATTGATATTTCAAAGGAAGCCACTTCATCTCTAGACTTAAAAAAATCAAAAGACGTTATTTGAAATAGAAAGAGTAGTTGAATTAATCCAAAGTTGTCATTAAGAAAAGTAATTAAGAAAATATCTAGTTAGAAATAACATGTCTACATATATATTTTATTAGCATTAGTTCTTTCTTGTCTATAAAACTAATGGGTATTTTACCATAGTATATTTTTCTAAATACAGTGATATTTTTAAAAGGTAATAATTACAACTTGTCATATTCTGATTTTTCTAATAGCACTCTTTTAAATAATTATTTAGGCATAGAAAATTAAATTTCCTTAACCATGTTCATATATCAATAATTCATACATTTCTATGTATCTCTTACAGTTTTAAAGAAGAATATTGCTCTAAAATGTGTTCCACATGTATAAAACATAATGCCACTTCTTAACTAAAACACAAACACAACTAGATTCAGAAAGTCCTTCAACATAAAATTAAATGGCAGAATTCTATTTTTCAGATTATATTCTATACCTTTAATCTTCTTCAACAGCCCATAGAGTCCATTTCAGGTGTGGATATCAAGTTCCACATATGAGAGAAATATATTGGTTTAATGGTATAAAGTATCATTTATTTTTAAACTTATCTTTAATGAACATATAATGTGTTATTTGTTTCAGGAGTGCAGGTCTGTGATTCATCAGTCTTACACAATTCACAATGCTCACCATAGTATATATCTTCCCCAGTGTCCATCATTCAGACACCTGATCCCTCCCACTCCTCCCCATTCCCACAACCTTCAGTTTGTTTCCTAAGATTTTGAGTATCTTATGGTTTTTCTCCCTTTCTGGTTTTGTCTTGTTTCATTTGTTCCTCTCTTCTCTTATGATCCTCTGCCTTGTTTCTTAAATTCCATGTATCAGTGAGATCATATGATAATTGTCTTTCTCTGATTGATTTGTTTCATGTAGGAAAATACCCTCTAGATCCATCCATGTCATTGCAAATGGTAAGATTTCATTTTCTATGGATGCATAATATTCCACTGTATATCTATACCATATACTTTTTATCCATTTATCAAGAATAAAATATCATTTAAATGTAAATATCCAAATACCATATTTCTAATTTCATCAGATTTTTTAGTGATAGGACTAAGAATAAAAATTAGAAAGAATTGATATTTTTTTTCTTTTCTTTTTTTTTTTTTAAGATTTTATTTATTTATTTGTCAGAGAGAGAAAGAGAGCATATGAGCACAGGCAGACAGAGTGGCAGGCAGAGGCAGAGGGAGAAGCAGGCTCCCTGCCAAGCAAGGAGCCCGATGCGGGACTCGATCCCAGGACGCTGGGATCATGACCTGAGCCGAAGGCAGCCGCTTAACCAACTGAGCTACCCAGGCGTCCCGAAAGAATGGGTATTTTATGTAACACATAAAAAGCATTATGTAATCCTAATGCTTTTGAACAAATGCTTTTTTTTTTTTTTTCTCCTTGAAGACCAAAGTAAAAACAGTGATTAAGTTTAGGGAAAGTGGAATATCTGGCACAAGATTTCTATTACACAGCTATTCCCCCTTGTCTGCAGTTAAAACTCTTAAACAAATTTTAGTGTATGAGTCCATTTCATTTAGCTGTTTAGCTGTAACCACATCTTCCATTCCTTATTTGCTAATTAGTCTATTATCTAAATTTCTACTTAATCCTTATGAAAACACTATTGCGTGACTTGTAGAGTAGTTTTATAGGCTCCCCATCGTCTTCCCAGTTTCAAATATCATAATATTTTTAATTATTCTGATTTAACATATTTTGCATGCCATTTTAAAAAATGACTTTACCCCCCAAAATTACTTAAGAGAAAAAAAATATTGTTGCCTTGATGTTTGTCTACTATTAATACATCTGTATAACAGAAATAAATATAATTTTCTTTTTAAAGTTTATCCCACTGGTGGCTGAATCTTGAGCATAACATCCCAAAACACATGGGGTACTTAATCCCTTTAGTAAGGAAGCAATTTGAAATGCAGGTTTAGAGAAAAAGAAAAAAGAAAAAAAAAAGATATTCCAAATTCCTGAAGAACCAGTCTGAAAAATTCAGAGCAGAGAATTACAACAGAGTGTGAAACCTGTATCAGTTGGGCTATATAATGTTTGTTCTTGAGAAAAGGCAGAAATAATGCTTTTCCCTTTTCATGTGGATTAAGAAAAAAGAATGAAGATAAGGGACGAGAATTGTTAGTTCTGTTCTCTCATCTCTTGGTTTGGTGTTAGATAAGTTAAGCTGAGGATAGACACAGAGGCTCTCTCTCTTTGTCTCTGTGTCTTATCTATCTATCTATCTATCATCTTTCTATCTATCCAGCTATCATCTATCGATCTATATCTAAGTATCATCTCTCATCTGTCTAACCATCCCCTAAGAAGAAGTTAGGCTAACACAGAATAGACAAACAGACTCAGTCTATGATCTCTACCCGAAATAACAAAATGACAACACACTTGCTGAATGGAAAACAACACAGAAACAAAACTTGTAATGAAATATTTTTGGCTGGTGAGGATAGAAAAGAAGGAAGATTGAAAGCAGGGCATAGAATCGTACAATTTGAACACTCTATGGTTCCCATAGTTTACTTCCTCTGTCCCAGAGATCCATGCTTCTCCACATACTGTCAAGAATTTTCCAAACTGTTGTTTAAAAAAGAAAAGGAAAGGAAGAGAGAAAAATAGACTACAGATCAGCCATTTTCAGACTTGAATTTTGTCATTTCCCTGAGATCTTTAAAGTGAAGGATATGAGTGGGTTTAATCATCAGCCAGAAGAAAAGGTTCATTACTAACAGTTTTGAGAAATGTAAACATTTTGTTAAGTAATCTCTACACCCAATGTGAGGTTCAAACTCATGACCCCAAGATCAAGTGTCACACATTGTACCAACTGAACCTGTCAGACACCCTGAGAAATGCAAACATTTTAAGCAAAATTCTTCTGTTTGGACAGTTATTTCATATCCGAGGCTAAACTACTTAAAAAAATTGCTTATATAAATATATTCTACAGACATCTTTATAATTCCTTATTTTTTTTAATATTCTTAAAATTATAGAAGCAGAGCAATATGACATTTATCTGTTTGAAGCACTTGAGACAGACCCGTGGTTTTGAAATCTGGCTCCAACACTTATCAACTTGTCACCTGAATTTGTTCCACCACTTAATGCTGGTTTCCTCATCTGTAAAAGTGAATAAGAACGATTCCTATTTTATAAACTTATGAACATGATACAGGTTACTATGTGGAAAATACATAGGGGTACCTGGGTGGCTCAGTCGGTTAAGCATCTGCCTTACGCTCAGGTCATTATCCCAGGGTCCTGGGATTGAGACCCACATCATCCCTGCTCAGCCTGAAGCCTGCTTCTCCCTCTGCCATTTCTCCTGCTTGTGTTCTCTCTCTCTCTCTCTCTCTGTCAAATAAATAAATAAATAAATAAATAAAATCTTAAAAAAAAAAGAAAATATATCAAATAGTACATTTCCCACAGTATTACTCAGCACCCATGGACCATAATAATGTCAAGGCACATTTTAATAATTTGATATGTATTACCAAATCATCTTCTAGAAATGAGTCATGTTTTAATTTTTTGCTTCAACAAGCAAGTTATGAAAGACCAACTTTCCAACATTCTTAACAATTTCTTGTACATTTTTATTCTTCTTTGACAATATGGTAGAAAACATCATTGTTCTCAAATTTACAATTATTGATTATTAGTAATTTTTTTCACATTTTTTACATTTTTCTTTCTCCTTTTTACCCATTCAGGGGGCAACTATATGTGTTTTTAAAAGTAATTCTGAAAATGATTTTTAAATTAGCAATGATATATAAGTATTCATAAAATAAATGGCAAGTATTTCAAGAACATTTTCATCTACATTTTTTTCTGGTGCATTATTTTGGTCACGTAGTTTAAATTATTTGTGATTACTCTTTTCCTTTATAATATCATTTTTATGTTGTGATATAAACTGATCCTAAAATTGAAAATATATTCTCATATTCAGCTTTTAACTTCATTTTTTATAATTAATTATGCTAATCATTCTGGAATTTATGCAGCTGGAATTATGAGGCTGGGTTATACCTTTTTTTAAATTAGTTAGCTTATCATCACAACTCTTCTGACATTTTATATAATCATTATCATTTGTTCTATTTTATCTTGACTGTCGCTTTAAATTGTCTGTCATCCATTCTGTCAGTTCTTCAGGTAAAATGATGTTTCTTAATGTTTTTGCAGCTTTGTGTAATGTAATTTGATATTTGTGGAAGAAGTTTCTTGTCTTCATTCTTCTTTTTTTCTTTCCACTTATTTTCATACTCCTTCCCTTGTAGCAAGAGTGTGAGCATGTGTTCCAATCCTATAATCTGGAGCGATGTCTTCTGAGGGGATTTCTGGGAAAGTGTGCCTTTCTGACTAAAAAAGAGAATGAGAGAGAGAGAGATGAACAAACAGAAAACTACCTTCTTAAGTCTTCTATTGGACTTGGCCATATAAGCATGTGGGGTTTAATCCTTAGGAAAACCATTTTGTCAACAAGAGAATAGTAAAAAGGTTAAATAACCCTTGAACCACCTGCTCCAGACATCTTTAAATACTAAATAATTAAAGTCATAATAGGGTGCCTGGGTGGCTCAGTTTGGTTAAGCATCTGCCTTCAGTTCAGCGCATGATCCCAGAGTCCTGGGATCTAGCCCTGCCTCTGGGCTCCCTGCTTAGCAGGGAGTGTGCTTCTCCCTTGCCCTATGCCTCAACTCCCTTCCCCAGACTTGTGCTCTTTCTCTTGTTCTCTCTCTGTCTCTCTCACATAAACAAATTAAATCTTAAGAAAAGAAAAGTTGATAATAATGTATCCTGTACCTAAAACATTCTAGCTGGGATACTTTCTCTGGTGATATTACTGAATTGAAAAGTCTTATTAAATCATTTGTTGATTGACTCCCCCCTCCCACCCCCAATTCTTATCAAGTAAAAACCAAAGCCCTAAGGTCAACAGTGAGACTTTTCACAATCTCTTTCCTATTTTTTTTCTAGCCTCATCTCTGGCTACTAATCAATGGAGCTAAATATTCATTTCCTCTCCCCAGATTATACCTTCATATGCTATCAGTTAATTCTAAGTTAGAACATCTTTACTACTCACGCCTTCCTATTGAAATTTTTTCTTGTCTTCAAGAATAGTCAAATCTCCAACAGAACTGTGAACATGCTTTCTCTCACCATAACTGAAATATGATGCCCCTTTACTCTGAACACTAACAACATTTGGCTTATACCATTTAAATGGCAATTTTCTACATGAGAATTGAAATCATTTATAGCCACACAGCTTGTTGCCTACACTAACATGAATTTAATATTCTACTGCCTGCAATTAACATGAATTTAATACTTCAGGAATATTTTACCCAGAGAGAGGATATTGTAACAACTTTATTAATTGGTTTGGGAACTTACTAGATATCCATTTACTGAAAAACTGGCTAGTTTACTTGCCCCTGTGAGAGTAAATAGCTCCTTCTCAGAATAATAATGTCCAGTTAAGCTGAACAAACAAATCTTCACTCATCAAGACTCACATTAAAACCATTCTTTCACTGTGCCCACCAATCCTAAACTATTATATCACAATCTCTGCCCAGCCCCAAACAGAACCCCTGCACTGGAAGTGTTGGGCAAATATAAGTACAAACAAAATGTCCCAACCCAGAAATCTTTTCTACAAAAATAGAGAAAGAGAACACATTCATCATTGAAAAAAAACACTAATTAAACTAGAACTTAATATGGATTACAAGTAATCTTCTAATAGATTGTGAAGACAAAAATAAATCTCACTCTTTTACACACTCCTGCAGATACAAGCCATTACTTACATGTTTTCAAGATAAGCAATGACTGGCCCTCAAGTCAGAGGACTGAATAGCATTGTCACACATAGCTCATCTTAACCTTTCCTTATTATCAGGATGACCATCTGTGTGAGTTAATTTGCTTTATCCAGAAGAAAAACAAATGTCTAATATCTTTATGATAGAAGGTAGTTATGCAACTTGGAGCCAGGTGCCCACAGAAGTTGAGCTTCTACAGTCCCACAGAGATAGAGGCACTATCTCCTCTTATCATCACATTTTAAAGAGATAGTTCCCAGCTCCTTGAAAGACATTTCTAGGTCATATACTAACAAAATGCCAATCTAGTCTTCAAGGGGATTTATATACATGTCAAAGAGAAGAAAGCACTTCAAATAACAAGTTTCTAAGTTTCTAACATAAATTGTCCAAGAAAAGGGGGGAAGCGAGATCTCTTCCCTTATTTTCAGCATGGCAAATTAAGCCTTATTTTTAATTTATATTTGTCTTACAGAAGACCTGTTCTAAATGAGATCTCCAAAACCTTTTGAATATACTACCATGGATGTCTCCTTATGAGATGCTCCTAGGACTCTGTCCAATCGGCGATTCCCTATACTGCAGTTGTGATAAACTTAGGCTTTGCTTTATCCGCAGCTTATTGTGGTGGTATTTTTTCCAGACATGGCAATAGACACCTATTATTGCCCACTAATTTTTGAAACTGCCACATATACTCTAGTAGATTATAAGCTACCAGAATGTAGAAAATATTTAAGTAAGTTTATTTTTTCTTTTTCTTTTCTCTGTGGTTAGCATAAGATCCTACAGATATTGGACTATTCAACGAATTGAATTTTGTTTTATAGTTTCAACGATATCTTATTCACATTTTGAGTTGCAAATGGAACTAAATTAACTAACTTTCCCTGGAAGATAATTTATATAACTACTCTGAATACAATTTAATCACAAACACAAATGCAATAATACTCTGTTTAATATAAACGGAGAAAAATGACTTAAACAACCAATTACAAAATGCCTGCCATAAATTAGTATTATTTCATCATATCGTCAGTAAAATGCATGCAAATAACACTATTTTAACAGAAGTTGTTAGATTTCCCAATGGACTTTTGAAATTACTTCTTATTCATTAATAAATCCCTTGTAATTCTGATCCTAAGGATTTTTGGCTGGTTCTCTATTTTCTAAAAGAATATGCTTTTATTTTTAAAATTTATTTTAATTTATTATTATTATTACTATTATTTTTTAAAGAGAGACAGCCTGTATGAGCTAGGGATGGGAGCAGGGGGAGGGGCAGGGAGAGAGGAAGAGAGAGAATCTTAAGTAGTCTCTGTGCCCAGCAGGAGCCCAATGCAGAGCTCCATCTCAGGACCCTGAAATCATGACCTGAGCTGAAATCAAGACTTAATTGACTGAACCACCCAGGTGCCTCTAAAAGAATATGTTTCTTAAAAAAACAAAACAAAGCAAAGCAAAAAAACAAAAAAGAAAAACAACACTTCAAAGATGTATAAATCTATAACCTCTGAAAATGACCTCCCCAAAGAGATCTGCTTTGAAAGAGATTTAACACCCTTTCATTCCCAATTAACCCCTCCACCCAGGCATTGTACAGTTTCTCAATCATCATAAAAGCCACAGATTTCTTTTCTTTAAGCATTGCAGAGAGCAATGGCTCCTGCTGTGACAAGACAAAGGCTAAATGCCAATACAAAGTTAGCCATGACCTTTTTTCCTCTACCAGAGTTATCAAGCAATAGCTACTTCAAGATCACAGATGAAATAGCAATACTTAAAATGGTAATAAAAAGTTCTTCTCTAATTAGGGAAAAAAAGCCTGATACTGCAATTTCTTATTTGATACTTGTACTTAACTTGCAGGAAGCCTGCTAAAAGTGCTGAAGAATGTACTAGGGAGTTTATTTGACCTATGCATTACAATTACCAAATATCTGCCAAGAGAGACAATTAAAGTGGGCTAGTGAAGAGCTTGCACTCAATGCAAATATCATTCTCAAATGGAGTAAGACATTCTAAAAATACTCAGGAGAGTTTATCACATATCTCTTTCCTATGTGCTAGACCTTCTCCTGAGTCATGTTTGGTTTTGTAATTCTAGAATTCAGCCATCATATAATCATATAGTTTTATATGAGAATATGTAACATGAGAATATTAATACTAGGAGAAAGATAGAGATTATTAACAGAAACGTCTAATCTAGTCTAGAACTTCAGAAAAATTTTCAGAACGAAAATGATGTAAGTCCTGAGAAACACAGATTGAGGGGACATTGTCTGGACAAAGAGGGGTAGGAAGTCGTTCAAGTAATTGGAGGATCTGTGATGCATGAAATTTAGAGGAATTCAAAAGAAGATCAAAGGGACTGGATGTGGCTGTGGAATGTATTTACAGAGTAATACAAGGAGCAATCTGTAAAGGAACTTTGAGATAACATAATATATGCTACAAGGAAGGAAAGACTTTAAAGGGTCTAAATAGCATTTGAGAAGTACTAAAGTATATGACAAGTATTTTGATAAGGTTATAATTTTCTAAATTTCCAAGCACCCAGACTCTAAATAGGAATAATAATACTTGGAGTTCCATATATTCCCTCCAAGGAAACAGAAATGGGGTAAAGGGGAAGAAAATTGAGCAGGTACCTGAAAACATCTTTTTTTGAGTCAGCAGCATTTCTGCATTTACAAAAAGTCTCCTGAAAACTTTAATGTCACTTTGTCTAGTCAGAAGGGGGGCAGTAAGGTACCCTCAAAAATGAAAAGAAAGACACTTTGAGACCAGAAAATGAAACAGGTGACTCCATACATGTTACACAGAACTTTATTCAGGGTAATTTACTTAATTTGCTAATGGAGGGATAGGGTTGGTGACGATCTAGTAGCTGCACAACTATTCTCTACAAGTCCAGACCTTAGTCCACAAATTTTATACAGTGAGGAGACATACAAAAGGACACTGTTGTGAGATCAATGGATTCGCATGCACCTCCAAAAGCTTGAATGCACCTGACAGCTAATCCTTAATCAGATCTTATGGCACCATTGGTGCATGGAAGGGGAGAGTGTATATAAACCTTAACAAATTTATGCAGCGCCCAAGCAAGCATCCCTCATCTGGCCCTGGTGGATGTTTCTAAGGTATGTGTATTAATCTCCAAGGCGCCCAAAGCAGGTAGTCACAAGAGAGGCTATCAAGCAAACATGAACAAGATGGAGGGCCAAAGATGGAGTCAGTATTGTCAGCATTCCTACAGCTATTATGGAATGAAAATCTTAACTTATATTACTAAGTCAAATAAACTAACCAAGTGACATTTTCAGCTTTCAATGTTTACGTAAATGCTCTACAAATTACTTGAAATGCATAACTATGTAAGTATGAGATTTAACGTTAAAGTAATATGACTGGTTTTTGAATGTGGTTGCTAAGCCAGTCTCAAAATTATACTGTTCAGGGAAAGAAAATATGAGTGCCTCATTTTTCTGTAAAGTGACATCTTAATCAAAGGAACTGATGCCATTCAGTTGGGACTAACAAACAAAATACCAAATTGAATCAATGAATCACTGATTACTGAATTGAAGCACACTGTTGAATACTTTTATATCTGCTCATGTTAAAACTCTTCTTTGTGGCAACAGACAAAATTGCATTATGTGGAAGTTGGTTCAGTCACCTAATGACACAGGGAGTTCATAAGTTAAATAAAAACAAGCATCGATTTCACTATTGCCAATTACTTACCATTTAGAAAATATAAAAAATATATTAACTATACTGAAAAATCATCATTTCTAAGAATCGGAAAAAGAAAAATTGCTACAAAGCTCACCTGTCATTTTGAAATAAACTCATGTCCCCCAAAGGATGGCATCAAGACTGAAAGAAATGTTACTGATGGCTCTACCCTCTGGACCACAGCTCATTAGGTCACATAATTCAAAGATAACCTTTCTCAGTAGCTGACAGTGCTATTCTCTTATTGAATAAAATATTACTACAACTACTACTGCTTTACACAAACTAATACATGTTAGTATTTTGCAGTGAAAACCCAATTATGTAAGGGAGGTAACTAAAATGTTGCTTTTTGCCATTTGATTACTTTTTTTCTACATTCGGATTAATGTTGAGACCAGTTCTTAGGGATAGTGAACTCAGAGTCAATGAAAGTTTAAAGGATTTCACATTAACAGATTAAGATTTGAATATGTTTTAACAAATTAAGATTTTAATATGTTTTAACAAATCATAATGTGAAAGTAAGAGTCTTGGAAATATCCTTGCTTTTCTAGAGCCTACTTGTGAAAATTGGGTGCAGTCTGAGAGGACAGCACTCACAGCATAGACACGACAGAAGCTAGAACACATTGCCATAACATAGGCTGGCTGGGTTAAATTATTATGCCAGTCAGAAAGCCCCAGAGATGGTGGATGTTACTAATCTGCATAGAGTTTCAGTCCATACCTTGTTGTTCTTTATCATGCAATTTGCTCTGTAATCAGAATTACTCCTTTATTCTTTCTGCAACAAGCCAACTTTATTCCTACTACCCTGACTTTGCAATTGCTCTTAAATTTGCTTTAAATATATTTTGCCTCACCCTTTTATTTATACAGATGGCACCTGTTTGTTAAGGCTTTTCCTGATTAGTCTTTCTTTATTGTAACACGAAATATTTGTTTTTACTACAATAACATCAACTCTACAGGTATGCTAGAGGTAGGCTATATAGATCAGCTCTGGGTTAATTGAGCTCTGCTCTATTAAGCCAGACTTGGCTGGACTCAGATTAGCTCCATGCATTTTGTAGTTCCAGCACACAGTGTAAGAGACTGACCAACTGCTGGGATAATTTGTTTTTAAAGGAAGAGGGGTCTCAAATATATTGCAGAGATGTACCTGAAGATTCAACTTGAACCATCATCTTGTGTGTCATGTCTATGCTCATTCCATTGGCTAAAACAAATTACCTATCCATACCTTATACTGGAGTAAGAAAGTGTACTTCACTTTCTGGGAGATAGGATTACTACTGTTAGAGGGTAAAAAGCACATATTCAAACAATAACACCAACTATTTCAATTTCCACTTTGATGCCATATACTGGACTTTTCTCCTGCATGAAAAATGTGCTCAATACTTCCCCAAAAGAATTTAATTAAGGCATAAGATGCAAAGGTCTATATCTCAAGATTTAAATCACTTCCTGATAAGTTCCTTTTGATCTAAAAACAAATGAACAAATAACATAAGGATATTCCTCATCCACACCCAATATTTTATGGTGAAACAGTACTGTAACCAAATATACATACCCATTTAGATAGAGAAAGAAGGGAACTTAATCTCTGTGTCACAGTATTGCAAGTCCATCATTACTAGACAAACAGAATGTTTCCTGATTAGACCCAAATTCTACTCATTCTTGTCTAGTAAATCACCAACCCTTGTTTCTAATTTTTTTTAAGATTTTGTTTATCCATTTGAGAGAGAGAGTGGGAGCTTGAGTGGGTGAGGGGCAAAGGGAGAAGCAGATTCCCCGCTGCATGGGGAGTTGGACACAGGGGGCCCTGAGATTATTACCTCAGACACTCAATCAACTGAGTCACTCAGGTGCCTTCCTTGTTTCTCATTTGACCTTGCCTTCAGAGTGGCTCTTTCTCTTTTCCTCTTCTTGGTCCTATCAGAAAGGCACATCAGAGAGTATGTCCATCATGGAAGTTGGAATTTTCTCTGTTTCCGCCATTGGAAGATTGAGAGCTTAAGGATTGTTTTACCTGTTAGTTACAGTATCTTTTAAGCCGAGCTGGTGACACTTTTGGAATACAACTTTCAAAAACTTGGTGGCATTTAGCTATTTGATTTCGGTCAGCCTCTTATGTCAATAGTCACACCCACAATTCTTTTTGTGACACATCTTTTGTCTAGACTTCTCCATAGGTATTTTGATCTTACCAGGCTTCTTTGGGACCACACATGTGGTTGCTTTAACCTGACAAGTCAGTGAAAAGTCTTAGCAAACAGCTGGATGATAATCTTTTCTCTCTGCCTTAATTTGGTATTTTCAGAAAGCCTTTGTCTTCATTGGCTTTTGTGCCTCATGTCTTTTCTGTAGTTTATGCTTTATTGATTGGAGTTGAGTGTATCTTCCAAACTTGATTAATATATAATATTATATATTATAGATATAATATTGTTATGAATATATTTAATAAACATAAATCATAACATAATATTTATAAATGTGTATTTATAAATATATTTAATATATGATAAATATAATTTTATATCATATTCTGTATTTGATGAATATAAATGAATAAATATAAATTTCTATTTATATATGAATATATACATACATGTATATGTATATGTGTGTATGTATGTGTATGTGTATATATATATATATGAAGGAATAGAAAATAGCACAGTGGATTGGATTCTAGGAACCATTTAAATTTGAATTGCTAGAATACAAACTCTAAGGTAAGGTATAGAAGAAACAAGTTTGGAAAACAAGGGAAAAGATCATGATGGGCTTGGAATACCATGTTGCAGAACTTGAAATGAATGATGTGTGATGCAATGATAAATATAATTTTTACTCTTCAAAATGTGTACTCTTTTAGCAGTGATATAGTTTTAGGCCTAGTGCCAATTACTGATGGATTTTGTTGTTGTTGTTAAGCCTATGAGAATAAAAGTACTTGCCAGTATCTCTGTTGAAGAATTGGAGTATTTAAGAATCTGAGGAATTTAAAATCAGTAATGTATTTCCGACTTCTATCTATATAAACAATGGTTAAACAGAGTCAAAGCATACCAAAATGGACTAGAATTGTTCATAAAAATTTCCAGGTAGTTCTTGAATTCATAAGCTGCCCTCCTCCCCACCCCAAACCTTAAGCCTTAAGCATATATCATCAGTTTTCAGGCAAAACATTTTCTTTTAGTCCAATTAGCTTCACTTGAATCTGAAGTACACCTGTAGGGGAGAAGTTTTGTAATTCATATGTATCCTAAGGAGTTTTTCTCATCTAAATCAGTGAATCACTTTTGAAATTGTGACTTAATAATCAGCAAATGGCTCAGCAATTCTTGAAATCATGATTTTATTGCATTTAAGGCATTTCAGCCAAGGAGAACTGTTCCATTCTGAAACTACCTATAGCTTAATCAAGTCTAAGGCTGAAGATATTTAATCTCCTAAACAAAATCATCTTTTTTCTCTGCAATTGCAGGTTCATTGGCTTGATGGCTCCTGTCCCAGAGGAAAGAGATGGCAACCACATTAACCGCAGCTGAGAAGTGTATATCAAAATAAATAAAATCTTTATAATCCTCTTAAAATTCTCCAATTGATTTTTGAGAGTGTGAATGTCAAAATATTTATTGCTTTTCAAATTTCATCATCACTTCTAGCAGTGAATCTCATTTACAAACTTAGAGCACAAACTGCCATAATAAAGAATAGAGTTGAAGACTGGTACCTAGACCCTCTTGACCACAACTTTCTTTTCTTGCACATTTTAGATGCTCCATTTAAGCTGTCTATGAATTTAGGCTCCAAATTTTATACTCTTTACTTAAAGGTGATTAAGGTATACTCTATTAGCTAAACTAGTTCATCAGGGAAAACATACTTATTAAAAATAAGAAGGTTGAACATAGTGGTAATGCAATTAAACTTCTTCCCGGAATGCCTGTTAGGTTAATCTCATCTTGGGTTTAGAAGTACAAAAGAGGTGCTATCCCATGATTTCTTACTGCTAACCACAACTTCACTGTCGCTTGATTATTAGAGGTAAATAGAAAGTGACTTGAATACATCAGTTCCCTATAAAGCCAGGATGATTGTTATTCATTGTTTTGTTCTTTTACTATTAGTTTTAGAAACATTTTCTGGATATTCATTTCTGCATATTAATAAAACATATCCCTTTTTTATATTATTTATAGGGAAAGTTTTAAACTTAATTTTAAAATAACATACTACTTCTGCTTCATGCTACTATAAAAATGTTGGTCTTTTATAAGTTGCTTAATTCAAACCTTTTATTTTTAGAGCAGACTTTTTAATTGGTCATATGAAATATGCAATAGAGATGTTTATTGTATAAACATCTATTAATTCAAATTTAGAGAAAGCACTCAGGTTGATCTAATCGGTAGGGAGTTCATTAAAAGTAAAGATGGGGAAAATGATGCTTTTAAATTACAGGAAACTAAAAAAAGGTATGTGATAAATTAACTGATTTAAAATTTTTATTTTCTCAAGTTGCCATTTACTGGGTCAGAAACCAATTGTATTACTATCTTCTTTAATAGCTTTTCATTCTAATCCCTTAGTCGAATAGATCTATTTTTTAAAATAATTACCTACTCAACAATGCTGCTAGATAAACCACACAGGCAAAAACCTCATCACTGTAACAAATCTTTAGCAATGAAATCATACACACAATTCCAGCAATTTCTCTGGTTCAACATCTAATTATGTATATACCCATTACTTATTTCACAGAAGTGAATGTCAAGCTAATTAGGACTTTTATTAGGGTCTTCATCCATACAGAAAATTAAACTCAGATCAGATTTCCTAGTAAACTGAAAGGCTACCTTACATGGGACACTAAATGCATTCTAGAATTTTTACTGTCTGAATTTGTTGCTGCTACTATGCAAATCTTTTAAGCAATTGTCAGTACGATCCTATGGCTCCATTGATTCTTCAGTACTTCCAGTGGTGAAGATGTTACAAATTAGATGGAGTCAACAAGTGCTCCTGGAGTCTCTTTCTTCTCTCTCCAAAATATCACCACTATAATCAGTCTTGAAGAGCATAGACACAAATCTCATTATGCCCTTTTTCTTTGTGCATCAAGCATCATAAGATGCCCAGAAATCCAGAGTCATGCCTCATCCCCTGGAAACACATCCCTATATGGATCTGCACATTGCTTAATCTGACTCTGTCTGCTGTTCTCCCCAATTTCTGAAATACTGCCATTGTGTCCTCTAAATCACATGATCCATTAGCAGTTAAAACTTTTCTAACCCCAAACTCTTCCTTCATCATTTTACTTGCCTTTTTGGTTCAGATGATATCTGGCTTTAACCCAAGATCTTTTACCTGTAGTTTTCATAAACTGAACAGGAAAATGGACAATTATCTTTCTTGCTCCTCGTTTTCTCAGACTGAGCCCACCTCTTCATCTCTGCCTTCAACCACTTTTTTCCCCTTAAAATATTTATTAGATTTCACTACTTGCCCTCCATCTCTTTAAAAAACTTATTTATAGATTCTGTGATCACTTACCCTTTGTTTCTTTAACTCTTCTCTAGCTGAACCTTACTCCTCCAAGGATCCTATCATAGTTTCTGGTGGTGGTGTTTTGTTTTGTTTGTTTGTTTGTTTGTTTGTTTTTATAGCAACACATATACTGATGATCCCTCCACTTGTATAGTGTGACAAGTGTCAGTGCCGTTACCAGACACCCTGATTTTCTCCTATTCGGGTAGGATTTCATTTTCTGGTCGCCTTGCTAATAGGTGGAGCCTTTGGCTTAGCTCTGGTCAATGAGTCCTGAGTGACCCTTGAAACTATCAAGTTCAGCCCTCCATGAATATAACTAATCATCTTGACAATGATGGAACCAAAACAAGAGAAAGAAATAAGCATGGATTTTTTTAACTGGATATTTTAACCTGCTGAGTCATATTTATTTTATTTTCAACAGCATGACCTCGCTTATTTAACTGATGCATATGGGCTCTCCATTCTTTGCTCCCTAATAGTAAAAGGTCTACTTTGGTTCAATTCTATTCTTTATGATAACTCTAAGCATGCAGCTGAATGTGGCTGAACAAGAATAAAAAGCCTTGCTGGCTGATCTTACTTAAATTTAGACCTTCTAACAGCATGTGACCTCTTAATGCTGCCCTGTAATCCAGCCCTATTTTCCTTGTCTGTCTAACTGCTCACTCACAACAACTCGAAATTACTTTCTCTTCTGTCCTCAAACATCTTCTTCTATAGTTGTAAGTAATAACAGTACTAGAAAAATAGTATTAACTCATTAAAGCTAGATATCAATCACAGTTTGTGATCATTGTTTCCATAATGACTTAATAAACATATCTGGGGTTAAAACACACACTCTTCAGCCTCTTCCTTTCTAACCTAACCAATGCATTATATATTTTTTCGAATGTAAGATAGCTATTATTTCTTGAGTGCCTGCTATAGGTAATATCTCACTTAATTTTCAATATTAAATAAATTAAATAAAATTAATTTTATTTAACTAATTAAATAAATAATTAATTAGTTAAATAAAAAATTACTCACTATCGTGATCCCCATTTTCAGATAAGGATATGTAAGCAAAGATGTTAAATACTTGATCTCAAATGACACAGTCAGTCAGCAATAAATGTGGGATTTGGAGACGGGTTGATGGTAGACTTGAGAGACTATGATTTAACCATATACTTTGTTTTCCACAACATCCTGAAAAGACTTTGAACAGTTTGTCTAAGAGGCAAGAGGAATAAGGAAGGCTATATTTCCTTCTGAGGTTCCAACATTAAGAACTGTTGATTTTCACACAGGAAAAAAATCTCTCAGACTTGAGTTCTTTGATAGTGTTTGCCCATATGTTGGGGCTACAGAGGTGAAAGGATATGCCCCACTGTATCAGTCTTACTAGTCTGTCAGTTGTTATGATAACTCCAATGACATTTTGAGTAGTGATATATCTGTTTGGGGGTTTAGAGATACCTGTTTTACTACAACTTTTCTACTTCCTATGTGACTTCAATTTATCCTGATTTATTATAAAATATAAATCAATAATTCTAAACATGACTAAGGTATAGTGAGCATTAGGGAGATGATGTATGTTCAAGGGGGCTATGGACCATGTTGTCCTTCCTGAGCTTTCGTTGAGTTTGGGATACGCTGGCCAACTGGTCGGTGGGATCGGACTGCTAAGGACTAGCAAATGATTTTCTGGACAAGCGCAAATTCCTTAATTATTATCAAATGCTTAATATTTTTATAAACTTTTATCTATTTCCTCAGATTTAAAGTCACAGATGTCCATGGAATATAGGAGAAAAAGACAAATCCCGTCTGACAGAATGGTGATTATACAATGTTTAAAACACAGATTATAGGAAAATATCATGAGATACCTTAGGAAAAAAAAATCATTAATGAAAAAAGACCCTGGTCTGGGGCCTAGACTGAGCAGAGAGTCTACCTGGTAGAATGAAGCAGTCATTTTGGGTAGAAAGCAAGGCTGTTCATTAACATGTCAACGTTCTAACTTCTGGCATCTTGGGAAGGAGAAGACTATGTGATAAGATAAAAAGACTATATCACCAGAGAGGGGGTGGGAGTGACAAACAATTCTGCTTTGTAATCTCTTTTTACAAAAGTCATATATGGGGCACCTGGGTAGCTCGGCCAGTTGAGCGTTTGCCATCCACTCAGGTATGATCCCAGAGTCCTGGGATTGAGCTCCCCATATCAGGCTCCCTGCCTGCTTCTCCCTCTCTTTCTACCGGCAGCACCCATTCTTGTGTTCTCTCTTCTCTCTCTCTCTATCAAATAAATAATTTTTTTTTATGAA
Organism: Taxidea taxus jeffersonii; assembly: GCA_003697995.1. Classification (NCBI taxonomy): domain Eukaryota; kingdom Metazoa; phylum Chordata; class Mammalia; order Carnivora; family Mustelidae; genus Taxidea; species Taxidea taxus. Next base: position 18,123 of record RCUC01173111.1, read on the forward strand.
AATGTCATATACGTTGAAGGGAATATTTTCCTGTCTTCTAGAGAGAAATGTGAAACTCTGGAGCACAGAAACAGGCAGAGATGATGATGAACTCAGAGTTGTGACTGCAGAAGGAATAGTTTCCCTCAGGTTGTTGAGGTCAAGCAATACCCAAGTCTGCTCAAGGAAAGCACTGTTCAAGGAGCAGACTACTGCAGGTGTGTTAATGTAGAACAGAAGTGAGCTCACCACTGCCGGTGGATTCATGCAAAGCAGAAGTGACACAGACAGAAAGGCAATGGGTGGTAAGGGGAAACGTCAGAGAACTAGAGGCAACCAGGTAGCAAATTAGATTTTTGTTGCACTTCTTTGGGGATTCCTAGACTCACAAACAAGAGTAGTGGCCTGAGACTTTTTCTTTCTTTCTTTCTTTCTTTTTTTTTTTTTTTTGTGGGTGATGCCTAATAATCCAAGAAATTGGGGTAAACTGCTTATAGTGTCTTTCCTATGATCCTAAAGGTAATATGATTTAGGACACATTTGTTTATACCAAGTAAAATATCTGGTACATATTTGCATCATCAAATACCCGTTCCTTCCCTGACAACTCTATAACCCATTCTGTGTAAGTAGGAAAATGATTTTAGTGTACACATTTTTATTATTTTATTCACCTGCATGGATCCTTATGTAAGGGTGGGAAGCAGAAATGCATTTTGGCTGTGTATTGTAACCTCTACTTTCTTCCCACTAAAAGCCAGAGTTCCACTCAACTAACCAAACAAATTAACTTTCTACAATATTTTTGTAAAGGCCTGTTTGCTTATGGTTAGTCCAAATGTGCTAAAAATTGCTAACTTTCTGCCTTCTTTGTAACAGGTAAACTTGTCCTAGAAAATAAATGTTGGGATTAGTATACTTTTTCCACTACTGCTGTTTGCGTAAACCTTTCTACGTTGTCAAAATAAAGACTTTAGTGAAGGAAAGCGAAATAGAAAAGGCATAAAAAAAATCATTTTGATGGATTAACTCAGTATTTCCCAGCAGAAATTTTTTATTCTCTTATGTTTGGTAGTTTCTTATCTCCGTGGACTATATCTCTAGTTTTTATCAATTACCTAAGGGGCACTTTTCTGCAAATACTTTCAATTCTATAGACTCTTTTGGCAGACCTTCCCGTTACCTTTGGCTCTTTATCTCTGCATTCTATCAGATGCTTTCAAGAGAACTATATTGCAGCCAACTGGAGGAACCTGAGCACTAGACTGTTTCAGATCTTTTTTCTGTGAAATAGCTAAGGGTCCCAAGATACCTATTTTAAAAGCAAACATCATTTTGTAGAAGCAGAAAATTCTCTTTGATTCACTCATAATAAGAAAATTTTCTGTAAATTTTATTTTTGTTAATTTGTGTTCTTTTGCAAAATTCCTATAGAGTGTTACCTGGATATAAAGAGAGAGAGAAATAGAGAGGTAGATAGATATAAATACACTCAGTAAGGTCATTTAATCAGTGTTGCTGACTATTTTTTTAAAGTTTTATTTGAAATAGAGGTAACTTAAAATGTTGTATTAGTTTTAGGTGTACATCACAGTGATTTTGACAATTCTAAACATAATGTTATGCTTACCACAATAAATATAGTTATCATCTGTTACTATAAAACGTTATTACAATGTTATTGGCTATATTCCCTACACTGCACTTTTCATCCTTGTGACTTATTTATTTTATAAACGGCAGTTTGTACCTTTTAATTCTCTTCATCTATTCTCCTCTCCCAGCCCTCACCCCTGTGGCAACTACCAATTTGTTCTCTATATTTATGATTTTGTTTCTGGTTTGTTTGCTCATTTGTTTCATTGTTGCTGACTAAATTTTTACAGACTATTCTCTACCATTGAAAATGAGTAACATTTGAAAAAAAAAAAAGTATTTTAAGGAGAGTTTCTTAATTTGGTGTCTTCAGTTGTTCAGCTTCACAGTTAGAAGATAAGGAATCCATGAACTTAGATGGAGGGCGGGGGGTTACATATTTGTTTTCACTAGTCCCTAAGTGATATTTCACACTTTTTTTTTCAATTATAAGCATGGATAGCAAAAATTAGCAGTATTTTCAGTACATTGTTACCAAAAGAAATCATACATATTTTTTCTATTCCTATCTCATTAGAGATACTGTATATATATTTTATTTTATAGTTACTGCTAATTTGTAATTATAATTATTAGAATCTTTCTGCTAAAGCATGTTAATATATTTAGTAATGAGGTACTAATTAATAAACCTTGCAATTTTTTAAAAATATTTTATTTATTTACCTGACAGAGATCACAAGTAGGCAGAGAGGCAGGTGGGGGCAGGGCAGGGGTGGGAAGCAGGCTCCCTGCTGAGCAGAGAGCCTGATGCAGGGCTCCATCTCAGGACCCTGGGATCATGACTTGAGCTGAAGACAGAGGCTTTAACCCATTGAGCCACCCAGGTGCCCCTCATTTTAAGCCCATGCTTGCTCTCTCTTGCTCTCTGTCAAATAAAATCTATTTTTTTTATTTTTTAAGATTATATTTATTTATTTGATAGACAGAGATCACAAGTAGGCAGAGAGGCAGACAGGGAGAGAGGGGTGGAAGCAGGCTCCCTGCTGAGCAGAGAGCCTGATGCAGGGCTCCATCCTAGGACCCTGAGATCATGACCTGAGCTGAAAGCAGAGGCTTAAACCACTGAGCCCCCCAGGAGTCCCTAAACCTTGCAATTTAGAAATATTTTAGACTTTATTTCAATATATTTGTGTTCCTATTTATTCTTAATATTATAGTTTAGGGATTTAAAAATATTCTGAGAAGGAAACCAAAGGTGTCATAGGGACTGCCAAAAGAATCCTGTAAAAAAAAAATGAATAAATAAAAGCTTCAAAACACCTGATGCAATCTCAGAAGTTTAAGAAATTTTAGACTCTTGATATACCTAAAAATTGCAGTGATAATAAGAATCTTCATTCCTAAGGTGATGTTGATCAATAAAGACTTTTTATATGTTATCATTCATTCAACAGATACTCAGAGCATCTGACATTTGCCTAGTATTCTTCTAGAAACTAGGAAAAAATAGAGTGACAAAATGGACAAAAATAGACTATATTTGACTTTGTAATCATGGATTTTATATTTTAGCATAGGAGATGAAAATAAATAAAATTTAGAAACAAAGTTGAAGGACTCACATTAATTGATTCCAACACTCATGAAGCTGCTATAATCAGGAGAGTGTGGTGTTAACAAAAAGACTGAAACTTAGATCAACAGTACAGAGTAGAGATTCTAGGAAGAGATCCACACATATAAACTCAACCATTTTGCAAAATGGAGAAAGAATAGTCTTTTCAACAGATGGAACAGGGACAAAGTGAGATCATATGCAAGAAACCAAAGCCAAACCCCAAACAAAACTCATATAAAATACTTAACTCAAATGGATCATAAACTTAAATGTAAAAGTTGACATTCTAAAATTTATAGAAGAAACCATAGGACAAGCTCTTTGTGCACTTCCAAGTATAGTATTAGTTCATTGTAATTTTACTTCACAATCTCCTATAAGCTAATGGTGTTGAACTTCTTTTTGTGGACTTATTTGCCATTCATATATCTTCTTTTATATCAATTGTCTGTTTAACCCTCTCATGCATTTTAAATTGGATCATTTCATGTCTTATTACTGAGTTTTGAGAATAATTTATATACTTTGGATATAGGCCCATGATGAGATAAGTGTTTTGCAAATAGTCTTCTAGGCAGTGGCTTGTTATTTTGTTTTCTTACCAAAGTCTCTGGAAGAAATATTATTAATATTTATCCTTTCCAGATTTGTTTTGCTTATTATGGTTCCTTTACTTTTCTGAATAAATTTTGAATTCATTTGTTGATTTCTAAAAACAAATAACAAAACAGGGGTGCCTGGGTGGCTCAGTGGGTTAAGCCTCTGCCTTCAGCTCAGGTCATGATCCCAGAGTCCTGGGATCGAGCCCCGCATGGGACTCTCTGCTCGGCAGGGAGCCTGCTTTCCCCTCTGCCTCACTGCCTACTTGTGATCTCTGTCTGTCAAATAAATAAATAAAATATTTAAAAAAATAACAAAACAAATAAATGAAAAAAAAAGGAAACCTGTTGCAATTTTATTGGATTTGCACTACCTCTTTAGAACTGCCATCTCAACAATATTGAATCTTTCAGTCCAAAACCATGATTTATTTAGATACTATGTGCTTTCTCTCATCAGTTTTTTATACTGTATAATTTTAAATAGAAGTGGTAAAAATGGACATTTTTGCTGTGTTCCTGGTCTTTGTAGGGAAGGACTTAATCTCTTATCATTAGATATAATGATAGCTGTATGTTTTGGTAGAATCCTCTTGTTTTTAAAATTAGGCTAATTATGGCCTCATAAAAACAGTGGTCCCTTTGCTTCTATTTTCGGAAAGAGTTTTTTGTAGAATTTATGCTATATCTTCTTAAAATTGGTGGGATATGCCAGTGACATCATCTGGGCCTGAATTTGTCTTTATAAGAAATATTCTAAAATTATTAAATTCAATTTCTAAAATCAATTTAGGACTACTCGGCATACCCTTTCTTCTTGAATGTGCTCTTGAGTACTTTGTGTCTCAGTTAATTTGCCATTCCATCTCAGCTGTCAGATTTAGGGGCATAAAATTACTCTAATAGTCTATTGCTATACTTTTAATGTCTTCATGATCTGTGATAATGGCTACTCTTTCCTTCCTGATACCAGTAATTGTATATTCTTTCTTTCTCTTCACCAGTTAAGCTAGAGGATTATCAATTTTATATAATTTATATAATGTTATAAATTATAGTATGATGATCATGTAATATTTATATTACATATTTATATAATTTAATATAATATTGATATGGTCAAATGAAATCTATCACCTTGTTCTTACTTATTCTGTTCTTCTTTCTTATCCTGATCTTATTTTTCTTTATTTGCTTAACTGTCATTTAATTTTGTGTGTTTCTTTTAATTTCATCTACCTCCACTACTGCTTTATTATTTGTACATTTGTAAAATAAAAATAGTGATTACCTTAGGGTTTGCAGTAGCATCTTTAATATAGCACAGGCTTTCTTCAAATAATATTATACTAGTTTACCTGTAATGGACTTAAAGTTGTATGCTTCTAATCTCACTCCCAATTTTTGGGCTACTATACTTATTTTTTTTTTTAAATTTTACCTGTGCCACAGAACATTGCCATCATTATTCTTTAGAACATCAAATATCTTTTAACAGAGTTTCTCAGTATTAGCACAGTTAATGTTTTGGATCAGGTAAAATCTTTGCTATTAGGACAGTCCCCTTTATAATATGTTAGTGCCATCTCTGGTTTCTACCTACTAGATTCACCCAGGCATAAAGTTAAAAAAATAAATGTCTCCAGAAACTGCCAAATGTGCCCTGAGAAATAAAATTGTTCTTGGTTGAGAACTTCCGCTTTAAAGTCATTTAACTGAAGAAAAAAAAAAAAAGTACTTGTATATTTGCCTATATTACAACAGCTTCCAGAGCCCTTCATTTTTTATGTGTTTTAATGTACTTTTTGTCTGGCATCATATTCTTCTGGCCCTTTCCCTCTCTGTCATTTCTATCTGGAATATGAATTACAGGCATGTTAGATTATGTATCCTTGTCTCACGTTCATTCTTCAGTAACATTTTTGTGTTTCATTTATTTATTTTTTTGTTTGTTTTGTTTTGTTTTGTTTCGTTTTACCCTGCATGTTTTCATCTCAGTATTTTTTTACAGTGTTCTTATTTCTGTTGAAATTTTCCATCTATTTTTCCATGCTCTACTAGGGAGTTTACCATACTAATCATAGTTATTATAAAGTATCTCTCTGGGATGGGCTGCCTGGTGGCTTAGTCGGTTAAGCGTCTGGCTCTTGGTTTCAGCTCAGGTCACAATCTCAGGGTCCAGGGATCAAGCCCAGCTATTGGGCTCCGAGTCCACTTGGGATTCTTCTGTCTCTCTCCCTCTCCCTCCCGCTCTCTCCTTCCATGCTTGTTTACTCTTTCAAATAAATGAATAAAATCTTTAAAAAATATATCTCTCTGAGAATTCCTCCATAGGGGTCATCTCTGAGTCTGGTCCTGTTGATTGCTTTGTCTATTGGTAATAGTTTTTTCTTTCTTCTTTCATTAGTTTCATATTTTGTGATTGAATCTTAAGCTTTCTGTGTAGAACAATAGAAACTGGCTCACAAAAATCTGGAACATTTTAGTTTATCTGGATTTTTATTGTTGTTTAAGTGGGTGTGATGTTCTTCCCTGCTTTCTTTATCTTAGGCAGATGTTGAACCAGAAACCATTTTGAGCACAGATGTGATATGATATGATTTATATATTTGCTAGAAAATAACTATTGCCATTCTATTGAGACTATAAAATAGAAACTGGAGAAATAAGTCAGAAGGATATTAGAATAGTTCAGACCATGATTGACCATGTGAAAAGTTGTCAAATCATGATCTAATTTAAAGAAAGAACTGAGAGAATTTTCTCATGGATTAATGTGGGTTGTGTGAGAGTAGAACAACGAAAATTCACAGGTAAATGTCCTGAGTAATTGGATGGATTGTGGTGACATTTACTGAGATAGAAGAAAATGGGAAAAGAGCAAGTACTTCCTAGGAGCAGGGGTAGAGGAGAGTGAATCATCCATTCATTTATTCAACCAAATAATCGTTATAATTTAATTTTATTTGAAATGTTAGGGACCACCTAGTAATCAGAAATATGGCCATTATCCTTTAAGCATGAGTGTTATAGGACTATAAGCAGGAAATCACAATCCAGCATAGCAGATTAGAAGATAGAACCAACTCAGCACATTATACAGAACACTCAGAAGGAATACCAGTCTTATCTGACTCTAAATGTTGTCCCTACAACATTTAGGAAGTATAAGGACGCTAACTACAAACATGAAATTACAAGTGTTCATTCAAACAAGTAAAATTTAAAATATGAAACTAAATTAAGAGTGATATTTCCATACTTTATTTTTCAGTACTTCCTGATCTTCAAAGATTAAATATCTTAACCATTAACACTTAAGTCTCTCCCTGATCTGGACTCTTTTTACTTTTATACTTCAAATCTACAGGATTATTATTCCTCTCTCTTTTTTTTATACTTTATCATATGGTATTTTCTCTCGTAGAAGTGGCCACTCCTACATCCTCAATTCCAGGTTCCGTCTGGTAAATCTCAGTTGACCTAAAATAATCAACTCAATTTTGATCTTATAGAAGCTTTCCTGTCAAACTGCAGAAATAGTTGGCATATCCTCCTCTCTGTCTTCTTCTATTTTCTTATACTGATTTTCTAATCCTTTTTTCTTTTATTTGTTTGCTTAACTGTCTCTACTTCAGAGTCTCAGTTCCTTTCATTTTTTAAATTCATAATGGAGTATGTGATATATATGAAATGGCTTATAAATGTTTCTGAAATGAATAAATGCATGGATGAATAATTCATTCCTGGAATAAATGCATTTTGGAACTATACATTGGAGAAGACACATTGACTAAAACATCTCTTCATTCTTATAAATGAATTACCAATTATAATTTCAATTAGAATTGAAAGGGATCACTATGAACAAATTGACTTGGACTTGCTTGATGAAATCAACTTTGCTCTAGAAGGATCTTTCAATGTCACCTATATGACTCTGTGTGTGTGTGTGTATGTGTGTGTGTGTGTGTATGGCCAAGAAAGGGAGTGAAAGTCTTAGTAAGCAAGGGAAATATGCTTGCAAGAGAAGGATAGGAAAATAGGGAACATGAAACTAAGACTGAATTTCTTGAGGTAAGCAATGTACCTTGATGATTTTTCTATTCCCATAAATTCTGACTCAGGTAAAAGCCAAAGAAAAATGATTTTCTAAGATGGTTATGATTAACTTTCATATCTCTTAATACTTCTAAACCAGAGTATTCCCTCTCCACCTATCTCTCCTCTCTATCAACCCATAATTTAAAAATGTTATTGTAGATTTTCTTTATATAACTAGGATAAGAAGCTATAGAGAGAAGTACAGACACTTTCATAGCACTAATGCATTTGCTGATTAGCATGTTATAATTATTCAATTTTGCACTGTTAATAAGACTTATCCATAACTTTATTTATTTTTTAAAAGATTTTATTTATTTATTTGACAGAGAGAGAAGGAGAGAGAGAGAGCACAAGCAGGGGGAGCTGCAAGATTATCCATAATTTTATCCAAGGTCATGAAATCAAGCCTGACATTGGTCTCTGTGATCAGCAGGGAGTCAGCTTAAGATTCTCTCTCTCCCTCACCCTCTATCTTCCCACACTCTCCCTTTCTCTCAAGTAAATAAATAAATAAATCTTAAAAAAAGATTATCTATGGATAATATAGATAAGTTATGACTTTATTAGTTGGTTGAATGTGGGAAATGTGTCATCATCTTCTCATACTGCCTAGATCACACTAACCAAGTAGAACTTTTTAGAAGACAATCTAATACCATTCTAATGTGTAAAAATTATGGCCAATAAATAAATAAATAAATAAGGGAAAAAATCAATAAAACAAAACAAACAAAAAAACCCCCCAAATAATTACAAAAAATTAGGGTACAAAATTCCTTAAGCAATATTCCATAGGAAATTTAAACCCTTGAATAAAAAAAAGGCTCATTTACTACTGATGTATATATTTATTAATAATATATAATAGTAATATAATAATATATAATGATATATATTAGTTTTTAAAACACAACAAAGAGATTTGAGTTCAGTTCTAAAATATTCCCAAAGAAATTTATAAAGATTTAAATAATTGTTTAATCAAACTGAATCTAGGAGTGGCAAAAATGTAGACTTTGCTTTTGTCATCTTTGGTAGTTACCACACTGAAGAGAAAGACAATTCCATCCATTACTGGGAAACTGCAGTGTTATAGACTCTTAAGGAATATTGACTTTTCCTTTGAAAACTAATGCTTTCAGCTGATTTTTAACCAGACTCTTAAAAACTAATTTTGAAAATAAGAATTGAAAACAATTACATTAATCACTTTTGTAATTTTGTATGATCGGAAATTTACATTTGCGAGCTAAGTACGCCATACACATACCTTCACTTCGATGAAACAAAACAGCAACTTTACAGATCTTTATTGAGCAAGTTTGCCTACATTTATTTGGTATCCTAGAGTTTCCCTATCAGATTTTTTCTTATATTTGTTATTTTACGTGCTAAGAATTATTAAGGTCTTTAGAGTAATTCAGTGATTTGCTTTGATTATTTATGGTAAAAAAAAATGTGTGTGTGCCTGTGCTTGTATATGTTTGTGAGAGAGAGAGAGATAGACAGAGGGAGGTATGGGGAAAATGTGTATAGTACTTGGCTGAGTTCAAGAATTCATTTCTAAAGAAAAAACTTTTTTGATTTACTACACATTTCAAATTCTTTAAAGCATCAAATTTTAGAAAACTCTGACTATACTAAATTCCTCATAATGATCCATAACTTGATAGCAGGGGACAGACTGTTGTGTTCTCTCCCTCTGTGTGTGTGTGTGTGTGTGTGTGTGTGTGTGTGTCTACTGAAATGGGACAGTTTTCCCAGGTTAAAATGAAAGTACACAAAATGAGAATTTGCTGTGTAATTCAGGTAAATATTTTTTTGGTTTGTCAAAGTTGTCATTACCTTTGAATTTGGGAATAGAAAAAGGAAATTTAAAAACTAACAGGTATTTATTCCTTCAGTAAAGTAAGATTGCATAAGATTCTCATTATTTAAAGAAAATTGTTGACTCACTTCCACTCAGCTGTGTATGTGTGCTGTTTATGTGTGTCTTGTGAGTTATTTTTGCTGGAGCTATAGTATCCTTTTTCATGATAGTCATATTTTAGCAGTATTTTGATATCCATCTGACAAAAATATGTGGCATAGAAGGATTGTGCATGTATTTAAGTAAAATCATCATCAACAACAGCAAAATCTCAGGGAAATGCAATTTCCACAAGGCATTAACCTTGTTCACGGTGTTAGACTGCATGGCAAATTTTGTCCCTTTGCTGAACTGAACTTCTATTGAGATACCATTTTCATGATTCTCAATTTTTCAAATTTATGCAGGTGTTGTACTGCATGAGAAAATCTGCATTTAGTATGCGAACTGGAATCGGCAAAGGAGGACGGCTGCTCTCCTGCTAACTTTAAATAAGTCATGTCACAAATTGCATGCGAGCCTTATAAAATATTAACATCGGGAGTCACTGAAACAAATCAGTATTACTATTAACCTGGGAAAAGATCTTCCAAAAGTATATCCAAACAAAATAAATACTGAAAAATAGTTTTAGTTTTCAAGCCAAGCTTATGAAATATTTTCCCGATGTTTGTGTGATTATTAGGCAGGTGACTCAAGCGGTAGAGAAAAGTTGGAAGCTTGTGTGTCCCCAAGAAGCTCCTCCTACACTTTGCTTCTTTATTATTATGGACTGGCAGATCCGTAGACATGAAACATTTCTTAAATTAACAAATGGAAAAGGTGTAGATAACACATACTAAGTGCTTTTTTTTTTTTCCCTCCAGGCTTCCTTTTTTTTTGGTATTAAAAGTATTAAAGCCTACTTTTGAACACCTTAATTAATGGGACTTACACAAAAACTATTGTGGTTATAATAGTGTAGCTGTCTTTTCAAAGGAAGTGCTGATTATAGTTCATAAAAGTTTAGGGCATACACCATACAGTGGCAATTAGTTGTTTTTATTTTTGTTTGTTTATTTTCTACACTAAAAAGGATAAGTTATTCAGAAGAGGCAGATAACTATAAACAACAAAACTTGATGTTTACATACAATTTGCTCTCTTGCTAATTAGTACAAAACGAGGGGAAGAATGAAGAGATAGGGAATTCTATTTTACTGAGTACACCAGATATGCAGGAGGGAGGGAGATTTTGTTAAGTGTCAACTCTATAACTTAAAGTACAATTGAGCTAGCTATGAATAGTCTAGGCTTTGAAAAAACAGACAGGTACATAGATGAGGGATGGATAAATAGATAAATAGATAGATGAGTACATTCCTACATAGACTGAGTGAACAATTAAAGCCCCTTTTATCCAAGATTGATTAATTGGTAACCTATTACATTTTACTATATTATACTGGTAGATATTATAGTAGTTAGAAAAGTAAGATATAGTCTTTGTCTCCAAGGGAAATACAATCTTGCCAGGGAGGTAAGTCATATTTCTATGCGCTAAATTGAATAGGGAGATTATGGGAGACTCTCTTGAGTGCTATGCTTAAAATTTGGAACTTGATTCTGAGTACAAAGATGAGCACCAACTTTTATGAGTGGAATTTGGCCATTGATATTCTTCATTGTAAGAAAAAGAACCTATCAACATTGATTTCCAGAGGTGAGTACCAGTTTTCATTCATATTTTGCTGAAATATTCTAATATAATTGATGTTGCCAGCCATTTCCTCTTTGAAATGCTCTTGTCTTTTAGTTTTGGTCCCCAGGATTCTGCTGATTCTCCTCAAATCTCTCTGACCATTATTTCTTATTCATCTTTATGGGCTTATTTTTTCCTTTACAATGTTTATATTTCTTTGCAATATTAATATTTCGTAGTACTCCTTCCTCAATTAAAGGTACATTTTATTCACCCTGCTCTCCATGGATGATCAGATGAAATTACCTAAACTCAAATACTAATTTGCTTGCTTTTAGGCATCCTTGCTGTTGCCTCTCAACTAAGTCTCTGGTCTCTCTCATGTAAGTTTCAGACTCACATATTAAACTGTGTGTGTACATCTTCACTTGATTGTCATAAAAATGTGTTTAATATCAAATTCCTTTTTCCTCAGGCAGTAGACATTCACTGTACCTTGACCACCAACATCAATTTGCATGTTGTTTTTGATGGCATGTCAGTTTTATTTTGTAGAAATACCTCCATCTCATTTGAATGTATCTCGTTTGTCTGGGAGCTCTGCTCTCTCACAACAGAAGCCAAAGGAATTTTTGGAGAATAAAAACGCCATCTTTGCTAGATCCTTCCTTTGACCATCCTATGTTGTCTAAGGGTGAGCATATGACCAACATAATCAGATTCTCTCTTTCACCTTTGAAAGTCATGATGTGGGGATTGAAGACTCAAAGTCTGTTGATTTCCGTGACGGCATCCTTCTTTCAATGATCAAGCCATTCTAGCAGCCTCAGTTCCTTCTCTGGTTTCGGTCTTGGGTGTTCGGTCTATGGGGTGTTCTTCCAAATATAGTGTATGTGATATCTTCCTCTGTTCGTTATCTATTGCTATATAACAAATCATCACAAAATGTAATAGCTTAAAAGGATAAATGTTTATTGTGTCTTTTAGTTGCTGTGTGGCTCCAGAATCTGGGAGTGGCTGAGTTGGTTGCCTCCAGCTCAAGGTTTCTTGAAATCATGCTCTTGGTGAGGCAGTGGTCATCACCAGGTTCAGCTGGGACAGGTGAATCTAATTCCAAGCTCACTTTTGGCTTTTGGCAGGCCTCAGAGCATTTGTTTCCACATTTGCCACACAGACTTCCCCACAGGACCTTCTGAGGACATGGCGGTTGGCTTTCACCAGGCTGGGTGATTGTAGAGGAAGTGAGAGAGCAGCCAGGGTAGAAACCACAGTCTTTTTACAGCCCAATCTCTGACATGACATCCTGTCACTTCTGCCTTATTCTGCATATTCCAAGTGAGTCAATAAATCCAGCCCACACTCCAGGGGAGGAGATTATGAAAGAGTGTTAACCCTAGGGGGATTAGAACATTTTAAAGGCTGCCTACTGTACCTTTCAATATACTTCCTCTCTGCTTAAGATAGACTGCCTTCTGTCATTCGTGGCTCCATGTCTCCTACTGGCAAGCTACATCAATATTATCCTTCTGTATTGCTGTATCTTTGGGTGCTACCATGAGCCACCCAGGCACCAAATGTGCAAATCTTGGATTAATGTTTGTCTCTTCACTCTCCACAATTTCTCACATCAAACATATTCCTACATTCCAATTCACACCCTTCTTCCAATTTCGCAAGTTATTTTAGTTGAAGAAAATCTCTATCACCTGAACTTTCCCTCTTTTATTGCCTAAATCTTCTGTCTCTAGAATTTAGCCTTGTATTTCTGGTTTTTAATTTCTTGAATGTCTTACACTGTGCTAATTCTCTTTTTCATTGTTGTTGTTCCTGTGGTTTTCTTACACAAACACTTTCTCCACCATATTCCCAGCTCCACACTAGATTATTTTCTTAGTTCATGCTTTTAGACCCAGTTTAGTGGGCACCTTACTTAGAAATCCACTTCTTACTTTGTCTGAATAAAGTATTGTCATCGTGAACCCACAGTGCAATGTGACTATCTCTGTTATTGCACTTTTTATATGTTATTAAAATAATCTGGTAAGTGTCTCTCTTTCTCATAGGATCGGGTAGCTAAGTATAGTTTTTTTATTCATTTTGGGATTTTCATGTCTTGCACATGCCTCTTTTATATAAGATTCTCCAAAGATAATAAATCATAAATAAATTCTACATCAGCACTCTAGATGATTCAATAAAGATAGTTATATTGAATCATAACTAATGTCAAATAAAGTGAGTGTCTGTGTGGAGAATAAATCATTGGAAATATCCTATGTTAAGTTTAGAACACACATTGAATTGACAATTTATGAATTCAGAAGCTTACTAGAAAATAAAAATGGAGAATTAAAGCAATTGTAGATATATTTTGTCATTATTGCAAGTTTTTTTCCTGTATTACATATGCAATTTATTATATGAAATCGTTTTTTTAAGAATTACTATAAGTGTTTAGTGTGAGTGAAGAGCTAAATATTAGCAAAGACTCAAAGAGCAAAACGAAGAATTTGCAATTTTGGATGATTAGAGATTATGTTGACTTTCAATGTGTAAAGTTATTTTCTCAAAACTCAAATTTTAGAAGTGATTCATACTAAGACAACATAGACACAAAACAGAGGGAGGAGTTTGTGACATAAAAGAGATGTAGTTCGTGATATGTGTCTATAGGATAAGACACTAGGAACTCATACTTTAATGGCATTAGTTCTATAAAGGCCTAATTTCTGCTCATTTTTTGAGAATTAATTTTTATGCTTTGTGATCTTCGCCTAAGCATGCCTCCCTCTTGAGAAAAAAGACTTTCATATTTGAATCTGAAAATTAAATTTATTCAATCAGAGTAGGAGATCTTATTGGTACACATATTTAGACTAACTCATTTTTCTTGAAAAACTTATCTGCAAATTAACGTCTTTTTTTCCTAACCCCTTATTTTATTATTATTTTTTTAATTTTTATTTATTTATTTGACAGAGATCACAAGTAGGCAGAGAGGAAGGCAGAGAGGTGGGGGGGGAAGCAGGCTCCCTGCTGAGCAGAGCCCAATGTGGGGCTGGATCCCAGGACCCTGGGATCATGACCTGAGCCGAAGGCAAAGGCTTTAACCCACTGAGCCACCCAGGTGCCCCAAACCCCTTATTTTAAATTAGAAAATAAGAAATGATCCCTGATCACTGTCCTACCAAGAGATTGTTTTAACATCATTTGTGGAAGGAACATTGAAACTTTCCAAAAGTTTTTATTTTTTAATCTAATACTTAAAATATTTATATTTACATAATATTTATTTCATTAGGAATAAAAACAACTTTTTAAGAAGTCCACAAGTGGCAATAGTTTTTCTCATCTGGACACATGCATCATTAAAAATGAAAGCGTAACATTTATGTTTACCCTGTATTTATTCAGATTTCAAAATCTGAGTCACTAGGGAGTTTCATTTTCATGTTTATACACATTTGTCCATTTTCATTAAATACACATTCTTTGTTTTAAAAAATGTAATATAGTTTATTTATGCAATTCAGTTGGATCTCCTAGCTCTTACTTACTGTCTCCACTGGAAATATTGGCTTTTGGCATCTGTGGCATAAAAGTGGACAACACTTGTTTTTAGAATTTTCCTATTTTACCTTTGAAACTGATAATGTTATTCAACCATGCATCCAGATTTTTGTACGATTTGGCATATTCTTTCCAGTGTTATAAAAATCTGCTCCTTGCATAATGAGACTTCCTTTAATATCCATTAAAAAATCCACAGAGATCATATTCTTTAGATAGGTGGATGGGTAACTCAGGGTAATTTATAGCTTCAGGAACAGCCATTGCACTTACATTTTTGTGTGTGCATGTATGTGTGTATGTGTGTGTGAGAGAGAGAACTGGTTTCCAGCTTGATAGCATGCTGTTGTTAAGCCATCTTTAGTACCTTCCTGATTAGATATTTGTTTCAGGTCTAGCTCTCAAGAGTTTTCCACAGAGCAGTAAACTGAACTATCTTCAACACTTTCATTGAAATTCTGATGCTAACATTTAAAGTACATAACAATTATGTTGACTATGTTTTCTGCTTAAAGTAACACTTTATAGAAAATAAGAAAAAAATAATTTTCCATAAATTTTACGCTTTATAAAAGGAAGCTCTGGATAAAGACAAAAGACTCAATTTTGGCAGAATTTGTTTAAATGAAAATATTATGAGACATGTTTCCTGAAAATTTCTATATGTATCAGATCATGTGGAATAAACCAAATTTAAAACAGAGCTTTTCTTGAAAACTTTAAATATGCATATAAGACACTTTATCTGTTTCCCACTAACTCTCTTTTCCCCTTCTTCTTTCTTCTTTATTAGCCTTACATTCCAAAATTCTAAACATTGAGTTTTGCTCCACATGCCACATCTTTTTATTTCTCTGTGTATTTTACTCTTCTAATCTTGGTAACATGAATGCTGTATTTTCAACTGGCTTTTTCTCTTTAATGATCCAACTTTCAATGCCTATGCAATGAAGATACCTTTTCCAGTTGCCCTAGATTTGGCAACTAAAGAGACAGTAAACAGTCCGTCTTCCCAAGAAAGAACCATCAAAGCATTTTAATAACCAGTCATAAACATTTCTGAGAAGTTACTAAACCATGATCACACTAGCTCTGTTAC